>BMAO01022057.1:0-19170 GCA_019973975.1 Trichonephila clavata
TTTTTTTCGTTAGCTTTTTCTATCCTTCATTTACTCTCATTTTTGATTTTTGTATGTGGTAGTGTGTTTGTGCAAGGAAAAATATTCGCCATGAATCTTGCTATCAATGTATTAGATGTGATGTCTTTGTGTGTACAGCCCCATTTCAGAATATATCACACAGCAGATAAATTTTTTATTACTATATTATAACTTTAGACATTGAATTTTTATTTTCATTTTCTTATTTTATCATTTTCTTCCTTTTATAAAGTAAAAGTAATTAATTTGTAGGTTGAAAAACAGGCATCTTTTTCCCCCTAATAAATGGCATAACAATGCGCGCGTGTGGAAAAACGATGGCAGTGAGGGGTGAATTTTGTAGCTTTCCGCGGCAGTTTAGGGGTTAATGTTGTTTTTTAACACGCTTTTATAAGTTTCTCTGCATGTAACGGAATCTTGGAACACGATTTTCACCCACTTAAAAAGGTCAGATTAATTCAAAATTTGCACACTTATCAAGGACCGATGACAATACAATAATTTCATAATTTTGTTCCATTGTCCTCATCAGGATCGTCAGAAATCACGATAATCAGATTTGGCGACAATTCCAAATACCACTTCCAGATTTGGCAACTTATTGCACATACAATTTTCAGATTTGGCGACTAATTCGATGCACCATTTTAGATTTGGCGACTGATTCCAACCATTTCCAGATTTGGCGACTAATTCCAGATTTAGCGACTCAAAGAAAAAGGTGTAACACTACAGCGTATGTTTTTAATTTCTACACTTGTGATTTATAAAAATAAAACAAACAAAGAAGTGTTCTGTATGTGAGAAAGTGGAGGGTGGGTGTGTGTTTTCAATTTCTTACTATAATATAAACATTTTTCTGAAAATAAAATAAAAAAAAGGCTCGTGATATGAAAAAAAATTTATGTTCTAACTGCTCAATATTTTTATTTTTATAAAGCGATACGTTTAGACGGGATGATACGAATTAACATTATAGCAATACGTTTAAAAGGTGAGAATACGATTGACACTTAATATTACCATGTTTTTAATAACTCGCTTTCTTTAATGTCTGTCCGGGTGGAATTTTGTAATTGATTTTAAACTGTGTGACTTTCCGATGAGCTAGAGACTTGAAATTTGGACCATGTCTCAAAAGCGGATGAAAATGCATGAAAATGTGAAAAAGAAGGGGAAAAAATGAGAAGGAGGAATTTTTTATACTTTTTAGTCCGTTATAAAAAACATGGTACATTCATTAATTCGAACTTTTTTTCTTCTTACCACACATTTTATTTGTTTGACCTGTTCTTTTGAGATGGAATCTAATATAACGATATGGGACTCATCCGAGGTCCTGTAAACAGAGAAAATAAATACACATCAGACCCTTTAATTAAAAACCATTGAAGAGCAAGACTTATTTATTCTACAGCCACGTAATTCCAGCTTCAAACATCAAACTCAAAGATAAATTTAACAATAAATAAATGATAGTTTAAAAAACTAAAAAACACGCTTTTATTGTAGATCGAACTAAAAAATGAAAAATAAATTATAATTTTAAAAAAAACTAAAGAACACGCTTTTATACTGAATCGAACTAAAAAGTAAAAAAATAATTCTTAATATAAGAATAAAATGATGAACGAGAAAATTAATGTCGTTGGGGTAAAAGCGTGGGGTGCAATTTAGGAATTGAAAAAGTTAGAAACTATAACAATTGAAATATTTATAGATCACCCCACGCTTTTACCCAATGACATTAATTTTCTCGTTCATCATTTATTATTATATTAAGAATTATTTTTTTACTTTTTAGTTCGATTCAGTATAAAAGCGTGTTCTTTAGTTTTTTAAATTATAATTATTTTAAATATCTAGAACGTTGTGAATGAATGCACAATGAAGAATTGAATAAAAATTTCCGTTTCTGTGTTTTTAAGCGTTTTTTTTTTCTTTTTACAAATCACAATATAAACCAAAATTCAATTCTTCCATAACCTCAACACAAACCAGCAAAAGAACTTTTAAAAATACCGAGCTAATTGGTTTTTGCACACTTCTATTACATGTTTCAAAACTCTATCAATAAATTTGTTATTGAATCCTTAACTTATGTTTCGAGGTCATGCTACCTTTTCAAATCTGCTGAAATTTCAACCTTTTTTTTTTATTAATACCCTTCCAGCCTTCACCACCTACACTACAAAACTCCTTAAAACACAAACGATAATGACACGCCAGATCTTCGGGATGAAAGCCCCGAGAGGAAACATAAGAGAATGGAAATACGCCTGCTCCTCCCCTATAATTCAACCAAGGAAGGGAGGGAGAGAGCAGGAGCGGAGGAAGGAGACCCCTGAAAGAATCCCACACGACGTGCAAATCAGTGCTTTATCACTCCCGGAGCCAGCGAACGGAAAAACAAATTATTGCGATTAAGTAGAAAGAATTAAAAGCACTGCTAATAATCAGAACCTACAGCACACTGGAAGTGCCCAAGGAACGTTCGAAAAAATAAAATCAAGTGGTAGTAGTAAAAGGAGGTTCTGACACAGGGGGAGCGCCTAAGAATCGTCCTTGAAAGAACCCACCGTGCGCTTACTACACAAAAGAAAACGCTGGGCTCAGCAGTCGAACGATTTGTCAAGAATGCTGCATCTTATACCTTCGAATGATGCTTGTGAGGCGGAATGGAAAATAAAATGGCAACGCGGAAAATAAAGATTAAAAAGAAAAGAGGTAGTAGAGAAGGAGGGAAAAAATTCGTTTTTGAGGGTGCGATAAGCTAGCGTAGGGGTGGTCTCACACACATGATACTCGTGCTTGACCCATTGTTTTGGGGGTGCCGAAGATAAGGTGAAGTGATTTGTGGTAAGAAACTGGGGAATTGGAATAGTTTTGTGTGATGTCAGGCGCGGTGGAATTTTATGAATGGTTTTCTCTTTGTGGGGAGTGTAATAATGTCGGTGGTTTAATCCTTCCACGTTTTGAATGCTAGGTCATTTATATATGTTGTTGATTAATGGGTAGCGTGAGACTTAAGAAATTAAATTATTTGTTTATTACGTCATTAATTACAATATTTACATTTGGTTACATGTTATTCAAACTATTGAGTACTTTATTTGTGAAGGAGGAGCCAAACATATCATTCTTTTTCGAGTGTTTCAAACAGACTTGTCTCTCCACTCTCTTGGGTGGGGGCGGTATTTTTCTGACACCTCGAATTATACTCAGGATTCCGGCTTCCAGGTACAATCAACGTTGTTTTTCTCTTGGCCGTCGGTTGTCGGTGTGATGCCAGACGAAAGGACCTCGTGGTATTTTAGGGGTGTACGCGTGTATGAACCGCTTAATCTTATCTGCATGAGGAAGACGATCTTGCAGCTGCGAGGCAGGAAAATGTTACAATATATTCCAGACGATAGGTGACAAGTTCGATGTTTTTATGATCTTTTTTAAAAATTTAGAAATAAAATAATTATTTTACATAACTGATTGATTATCATTTTTCTTTTTGTATTTTGTACCGTTTTTTAAAATCACCACGGTAGCCTACTGGTCATTGTCGCGAGTTCTTGACCAGCGTGTCACGAGTTCAACCAAGTTCCGCTGAAGATCCGCTATCTACAGGGGCTGATGCACGTTAAATCTGGGTCTACTAGGTCTTTCCTGATATTTCAAGAAGACACTGTATTTCAATTAAAAAAATTAATTTATATTAAAATTAAGGAATTTGTTAATGATATTTTCTAGTTTTAGCCTGCAAGTAATTTTAAACATACGTTTCTTCATAAACAGTATAATTTTAATCATACACTGCCACATGCATCTTTAAATTTAATTACTGCTTAAGTTCTATTCATTTTATTGAGTTTGCTGTTTGAAAAATTACATCAATTTCATTGCTCTAGATGAGTTAGGGACCTGGTAAAACCAGTTCAAGGTCATTGATTAACCCCCTAAGGGGCTCACCTTCTTTAGGTGAGTACGGGGTGTCACAATCCCGAGGTGCCCTAGTGATCTTTTCCTTTTCCCACGGGGTTTACTGTCTTTGGTAAACACGGGCTTCACGAACCCGGGGTACCCTAGTGATCCTTCTCTATTTTCGACCCCTCTTTCTTGTCATTCAATTCATTCTTTCTTTCTCTCCCGTCTAGACCACAGATATTAAAACAAATGTTTGGCGCAGTATAGCCGAAATCGCTCTTGCGCCAATAAACCCCAAAATCACTCACTCACTCAGTCATTGATCACCATAAAAAGTATGTTAAAAGAGAGAATAACTTTAAAATGTCTTGAAATATTTAAAAGTAGGGAGAAATAAAAACGAATCAAAAAAGAAAAAATTCATTAAATTGAAAATGCATTTTGCTGTTTGGAAGTTATTTACGAAGAAAATAGTAAAATGTTCTTCGCGTTTTAGGAAAAAAATCGCAAAATAATTGGTATGTTTATATGGTGGTTTAACTGTATTAGAAGTTATAAATTTCAGTTATTTTTTTATCAATTAGAAATGTTATAAATAGAAAAATAAAATGAATAGAATTAATAATAAATTTGCATAGTAGTATACCAATTTTAATTCTTTGAGTTTCGTTTAAAATTTTTTAAAACAATAACCACATTTTAAGATATTCATGAATAAGTTTCAATTCCAACTTTGAAAAGTAGATCTGCATTTAGGATACGATCCCTTGTGGGTTTTGAATCGCTGAAAAATAGAATCTTGTCTTATATACTGCTCCATCCCTTAGGCGCGGAACAGAACGTGCAACTCTTTGTGTTCGTCTGAAGAGACTTTGTGTGTATATGTGTATTTTCTTTGCGCGTATAAAACGCAAACGATTGTTTCCGACTCGGTTTGTGACGTCAGAACTTTCTTCGAGAGCTGGCAACCAGCGTCAACATTTTCTTCCTCTGTTATGCATTCGCTATTTTAATCGTTTCTATACAGCGCAGCTTCTATTTTTTTTTCCTTCAAAAACAAGTCTTCATTTTTTTTTTGTTGCTTTTGGAGGTGGTGTCGGAAAAAAATATGAAAAATACACTATTTCTCTGCGGTAAAGATTATTTGAGCTCCCCCCCCCCCGCATCTTTGTAAAGATGAATCTTTAAAATATATAAGGAAATACTATGTATAATTTGACTGTATGAACTATATTTATTGATGAATAAAGAGATTCGTTACTACTTTTCATTTTAATTCGAACCAAAACACGAGTATATTGTAATCATTTCAGTTTTATTATCTAGGAAGCAATGCGTTTTTATATATTTTTATTTTATAATGTTTTTATAGTAAATTGTTATCCTGAGATATTTTGATTTTTAACCACGTCCTTTTTGAACAATACATTCTTTAAATACCGTATTTATTCGAATCTAAGTCTTCCATCGATTCTAAGCAGCACCACAACTTTTCAACAGGGTTTTTTTGTGAAAAAGGAAAATTAATATAAAATAATTTAAATCGATATCCAGTTTACGAAATTAAAATAAATTTAAATTGAGAATTAAGAAGTGAATAGTTGGTTATTTTAACAATATTATTGAACTTTTAAATACATACATGAACTAGTAATTGTGCCGTAATTGCACTTCGATTCTAAGCCGCACCGATTTCAATAGCATTGGCATTGGAAAAATGGTGCGGCTTAGATTCCAGTGAATACGGTATTTCGTTTGAAAATACGGCGCATATAGTTTTTTTTTTTCATTTGCGGTTTAAAAACAAAGTATAATTAATTATTTTTATATTTAAATCTAATTTCAGATATATATATATATATATATATATATATATATATATATATATCTGGTGAAATAATTTTCGAGACACCTTATTGTTGTGGTTTGCTTTTTCTCCTTTAAATATAAAGTTATTAAAAACAATGATTTAGAAATTAAATTTCAAAAAAATTCTTTTCAAACTTTTTATACTTTAAATTCGTTTAACCTGAGTTTTAAAGCTTCTTGTATAGGAATCTGCAATTTATTGAAAAAGTCCAATATTAATCCAGTGAGAATTGAATTGATATTAAACCACTTGATGTTTTCCTTAAAAGTACAAAAGTTATTATTAATTGTAAAACAACATTTTTTTATAAACATGCTATCGTTTAATTCTAAGGCTTGTACAAACTTTATCATTTTATTTAGTTTCTTTATTATTACGATTGTTAATTGCTTTGATGAAATCAAATTTCTTTTTATTGGCAAAAACTTAAATTTAAAAAAAATCTATCAGAGAGTTTTTATTTTAGATTTAAGAATTTCTTTCTAGTAAAAATGTGGAAAGTATCCGTTTCAACTAATTATTTAGTAAATTATATATTGCAGTTATATATATTGAATTTATTTATCTGATATTCCATTTCTTTTGTATATATTTAGAATATTTTGGAGTATTTTAGAACTTAGTCGTGCATTTGTTAAGAGAGTTTACCATTATAGAATGTTCTAATGTTATAATATTATTGTTAAAAATTCTGATAATTTTTTTCAATGAAAATTTCTGAATAATTATACTTTTAAATGTAATACTTTACTTCGTTTCACTACTTTAAAATGTGTTGTGAAATTGAAAAACGTAGTTTATTTAAAATTTAGCTTTCACACACAGTGCTTTTAAGAGGACTTTATATACGAAATTGTAATTTTCATAGTAATAAGTGATAGCTTTTAATTTTTGATGTAGAGTTTATTGTTAAATGACATCCCAGTGAAATTTAATAATTTCCTTGAATAATTCAGAGCTTTTAAAAATGATAAATAATAGAGTATTAATTTTTTGTGCATATGTATATATATAGCCTGATCCAGTGGCACACACAGACATTTATCAAGGGAGGGAGCAGAGTTGGAAATTACATTCTAGTATAATTCTCCAATAGGCAGCCCAACATATTCTTTTGATTTTGCCGATTTTCGGAACAAAAAAACAGTAAAAAATTAACTATTACATAATAATTAGCATTAATAAACAAAATTAATTATCAATAACAAATACTTAATTAAATTTTACGTACTATATTCATAGGATTATAATTAATCGGAAAAAAATCAAGGGCTTTTGGGGGAGGGAGAGTCCGGAACTTGGGACCCCCTTGTATGTGTCCCTGCCTGAATCATATAAAAAGGTAATATATATATATCTTTGGTTTTACATCATATTTGCAGTTTATCCGCCATAAATTAAAAGTTTTTATTGGGAATGTCTAAATTTCTTACGAATATCAGAAAACTGTCATCGATAATGATAAAAAAAAAACTTAAAGTGTTTTCTCTCTAGTTATTTTGTAATTGATTTTCCGAAATCTGTCCAGTTTTTGTGAAGATTCATTAATTATACACAAAAAGATTTGTAAGTTTAGTAAAATAATATTTTTAGTGATATATTCAATGTTTTCTTCTTCGAAAATCCTTCCAGGATATTTTTTTAAAAAAGTACATAATGGCGTTTTATCAAAAGTTATAAATGAATATGAGAATCTAACAGACTGTGAATGATGCATATGACGCGAAAAAACTGTTTCAGAATGCATTTTTTCCTCTTAAAAAATTCTTTAAAAAAAATTTTTTTTTGAAAAAACTAAAAAATAATTACCTTTATGGATCCGCTCTTTATTTCTAATAATACCTCTACTGTACTTATTCTCTACATTGCAGAATTATCTGTAGAATAAATCTCAACAGACTTAAGTGAAGAGTCGGAGTGAGAGGGAGGGGAAAGGGGCAGGGAGAGAGAAAAAAAGTTTTGGTGAAAGAAAAAAATCGTCCTGAACAAACCTCCCGTCCTCATCATCATTCGTCTTAGCGTGCTTTCAAAACACCAGCCAAAACAACCGCTCTGGTTTATTTATAAGATACAAACTATGTATTCTCATCACCCCCCGTCCACCTCTTCTATGCTCGATTTTTTTTGTTCTTATTTCATCGCTATAGTCTACATCCATTATGTGATGCATTTAGAAATAGAACGAGTTAAGATTTGATCACAATTCAAATTTTATCAGTTTATCGTCGTTGAAAGGTTAATCAATCTCACCTTGTTCATGCTTTCCAA
Organism: Trichonephila clavata; assembly: GCA_019973975.1. Classification (NCBI taxonomy): domain Eukaryota; kingdom Metazoa; phylum Arthropoda; class Arachnida; order Araneae; family Nephilidae; genus Trichonephila; species Trichonephila clavata. The sequence goes on from BMAO01022057.1 coordinate 8,078, forward strand.
ATGTAAATATCCGTTCAGTACAAAAAGTTTATGAACAAATTTTCAATTTTCTCAACTTAGATGTGTTTTTTGCTATTCGTTTTTGAAAAGACCTTCAGGATAAGAAATATAAAAACAAAACTAGAGCACTTTATCTTACTTATTATATGAAATCGCGTAAAAGCAGTGATTATATTAACACAAGGGACTGTTAATTTTGTACAAAAGCAGTGATTGATAAACTTGAAAGTTAAAACATTGATACTTTTATATAGAACATGCACAAAAGATTTCACTTAATTATTTTTAAAACTTTTTGAGCGATCGCTCTCTCCGTTTAAAACATTAAAAAAAAAAACACATTTCGAGTAAAACACATTTTAAAGTATAACATCTTGCTTAAAGTAATGACATCTGCTTTTACTAAAATACTTGTAGTTTTTGTTCTAGTGGACGGAAAATAATAACCTTGGTATTTTTATAAAACTAATAAAAGGGCCTAAAAGTAAAATCATAAAAAAAATTCTCAATTTTTGGCAAAATTCACAATTTTAGGGTAGTCGGATACCTTAAGTAATGAGAATGAATGAGGTTTCACATATTTAAGTGGGACTTCATTGATGCTTTATTTCTGGTATTTCTGGTCGTATATCTTGTTAGTTGAAAAAGAAATTGTTTTTTATTGCTTCATATATTGTTTTCTGATATTTAATAACAAACATTAAAAATTTCGATAACTGTAGTTTAATTTTGATAGCTATTAGTCAACACTCAGAACTATAACGCTCTTGAATTCAAAGGACAACAATTTTAACTTTGCAAAAAAAGCTTTTAAAAAAGAGCCAGCAACTTCTGGCGGAGAACCTCTCCTAACGAGAGACAAACAGAAACTGATGCATTCCGCAGATTCTTAGTACACAACTTTCAAAACATGTTGCCATCGTACTAAGATGGCAACATGTTTCGATGATAAATGTAAGTGGCATGACAAAAAATAATTACTTTACCCAAAATACACTTTGATAAAAAAGTTGAGCATAAGTTAAGTCCTATACATATAAATGTATTATTTATAAAAATCTTTGATTTAATAATTTCCACAATTTTTGGTTGCTCCCTATGTGTTCGCATTGTATAAAACCGTATTTGCTTTCAAAACACCACATAAAGCTAACCATTTAACTTTTTTAAAAATTTTAAAATTTATGAAGTGTTTTTAAAATACTTCTCCTTCTACAATAGTTGGCGTACACACACATGAAACTTGATTTACATGTACGTTGAACTATGTATAGCAGAAGTTGGTATGTATTTTGTGATAACGTGATTAATATTCATAAAATACATTTTTATATGAATTCTTTTTGGAAATTTGTTACAAAATGGTTTGAGGTTTAACTACTTTTTTAGAAAATAAGCATTTTGCTTCAATTAAAAAAAATACTTACCAACTTTTGTTACATGTATTATTTGCAGTGATTAAAAAAAATCAAAGCATTTGTTACAATAGGAAAAATCCGTAGCCTTTAAATGGAAATAAACTAGTTTCTTATTTTTGAGATAAATTCGTTTAAAGTTTTTATTTGGCATTGGGATGTGAATAAAAGCGAACACAAACGTCATGATAACTCTTTGGTTGTTTTTTTTTTGCACTTAAAGCTTTCAAATTTTATGAGGTTACAGAAAAATACATAAAAAGTAATTTAAACAAACAAAAAAAATGATTTGATTTTTTTGACCTATTTGTATTTATTGAATCGTATTGTAGCCCCTTAAAAATTGTTCTTCAAAAAATTATTGCGATTTCTTTTTAACTCTTGAGTGAAGACTAACAGCTGAACAAGATGTCACAACTTCAAGCCGCTAATACCCGGAAGAGCTTAACTCTCTCGCTTTCCACCTCAAGGCAACAATCACTTCTGCCGCTAAGCATCCGTACATTAGCCCACATTAAAATCCTCAGACAATCTCTGCCAAGAAGATATTATATTTGATCTGCTTAGCAGGTTACGTGAGTTGGACTGACGTTTTTGGATTTGCCTAGCTGAAATTATACCCGCTATTAATTTTTTCTACAGACACTCGCCCCCCCCCCCCATTCTCGCATCCTTTCTCGAAGGATGCTGATTTGGTAACATTAGGGTCTTCCGAAACTAAATATAAACCCCGATAGTGCTCCATGCCAGAGGTTGGAGATTCCTTTGGAAAAATGGATCTTCTTTTAATGTTCGTTTGGGGGCAAATCTACCTGTGCTTCCGAAACAAGGAGTTTACAGTCATCGTCTGCGGGGATTCTTAGAATCGTCCTGTCAAACGACTCATTAATTCCTTAAAGAATCAATCATGAAGTGTTAAAAAGGACTATTATATAACGTCAAAAAGTATAAATTTTTTTTAAAAAAAAAATCGGGTGATTTAAATATGTTATATATTATGAATAGTTACGATTCACACACACAGCGAGTATCATATAAAGTAACAGCAGCAGTGGCTTACGCAAGGGTGGGCCTCAAGCGCCCACCCCCATAAACCAACAAGTTTTTTTTAATTTTTTCCATAGAGAATACCCCTCGGTGCTTTCGTCTACTTGTTCTTCAGAATGTAATCAGTGGCGTAAGGTACTTTTTCATAATCCCTCATCGTGGGGAGTGGCAGGTATCTAAGGGGCTTAACGCCTGACGCCCATTACTGCTTGGAGTCCAATCCTGACTTTGTAGTGGAGCCCTAGTGTTCTCCGTTACACCACTGGATGCAACCCCTTGCCCATAAGAGAGGTCTGTGTATACCACTGAAAAGGAATCATATATATATCCCTTCTCCGGGATTCGAGCCCAGGCCCTACGGCACCTCAGTCAGCGTCACTAACCAATATACCGCATGGGTGTCAATCATATATTTAACGTCTTGAATTTGCTGTATTGAATTTTTTTCATAAATAACTGATCGTAGAATAGTGCCACATAAACTTTAGCTAATAATACATTGGACATTTCCGATATATATTTATGTATTAATCGTGAGAAAATTATTCATTTTTTTTCATCTTTTACATTTTTTTGTAAATAACTATTAACAAGGCAGCTAAACTATTTATTTTATTTAAAAGACAATTCAATTTGCTATTTGTATCAATTATTGTCAAGTACTTATGATCATTAAAGAGGAATAAAATTGCTATAGAATCAATTTATTTTTTGGAACTATCAATTTATAAAAAATAATCCGTAAATCAGATATTCTAACTAAGTGTTTTATATATTCACTTAAAAGGGAAAAAGAATTATATTAGTACGCAATTTTTAAAAATGGATATATCTGTCATGTGCAGCTGAAAATATTTCCATACAGTTTTGGAAGTGCTATTATTCTACTTATCTACATATTACTCTCTCGAAGTATTAGATCACCCGACTTGAAATTTGTTTTTCTTCTTTTCTTAAGTAGAGATTCCTAAGAACGAGTTTTGTGGAAATCGACACCCGTGAGAGAAAAAAAATTCCCTTTATTTAACTGTTATACATCTAGACAAAATTTGGCAAATACGTTTCTTTTGTTGAGTAGAGATCGACTAAGAACAGGTTTTACAAATAGACTCCAAAGGGGGTTGCAAGGGGCTTACTGGGACATTATAATATTTTAAAAAAGATCCTGTTTTTAAACTATTAGAACTGAACTGAATTCATATTGACTTGAAATTTGCAAACATATTTCATTAGTTGAGAAGAGATCCGCTAAAAGTTGGTTTTGCAGAAATCGACTCCCAAAGGGAGTTGTGGGGGTGCAAAATATAAATTGTACTTCCGGTTTAAAAATTCAAGTCCTGTTTTTTATAAATAAATAAGAGAGGGCTCTATGATTGTTTTGCAAGCTAAAGCTTAATGTTAGGAAGATATTAATAACTTAAAACAATATGTAGTAATACGTCATTATAAAATACCCCAGCGAAGCGGGCAGGTGAGATCTAATATTGTCTTATATGCGCAAATACATACTACTGTCATACACTGTCATAATATACTCATTAAGTCGGTGCGTTATTGTAAATGTACGCCAATCGTAATCTTGTCCGCCATCTTGAAAATATGAGTGACAGCTCCGACTCTTAGACGTCAGCCAACATTTCTCAAATATCTTTTTAAATAGCTGAAAAAAATTGTGATTTTTACGGTAGTATGGGGCGACACAACGCCAAAATGATTCTGAAATAAACGCCACACCGAAAATAAGGATGCATTTGGTGCGAGCGAGAGAGAAAGAAAAACTTCACAATATTGGAGGCCAACCAAATATTCTATTTACGACATCATCCATTTTTAAAAGTTGGTTTGTAAAGCAGTTGTTTTCTCCCGTCTTTTATTTTGTGCATCTTTTATATCTATAAATATAGATTCTTACATTTTGAAAAAAGGCTATTTTTAACTCTGGCAGGTGACTCCGCATAAACGTGCATAACGGCTTCGTCGACGGAGAGTTCATTTAAAAATGCTGTCTTTTCTTTTATTTTGCCTCGCTCATTCCCTGATACTATATTTTGCTCCCTAAATGACAAAGCAGTTTGTATGTCTAAGAGAACGAGATCATATGTGCTAAAGGAACCTCTTTATTAAGTTTCATCATCTTCTTTCCCCCTTCTGTTTTCCCCCTCCCTTCTTGTCTTATCTTGCTAAAGATGCATCATATTGCATGGCTTCGTAGTTTAGGGGAAAACAAAGTTGTTTCACATTGAAAACGTTTGGGAGGAAAAAATAGCTTTCATAACTGTAGGACGTTTGTTTTATTTAAAAAATTTAATGGATTCTTTATCAGTTTTATGTTTTTATATGATTAATTAAGTCTGGTTGTCATTATGCCGAGACGTGATTTTTGTTGATAAATTGTGTTTTCTATGAGCTTCCGCATTTTTAAATTTTTTTATTTCCATGGACTGCAAAAAAATTTTTGGATTCTTTAGTAAAATGTTAACTTATAGAGAATATTGTTTATTCAATTCCTAATATTGGTTCTCTCTCTCTCTCTATATATATATAGCTCAAATTTTCAATCGTTAATAAAATACTTTCTATTCATCCATTCAAGTTAAAATACATTTTTTTAAACTTGTAATGGTCGATATTTGATGTTAATGCAGTTTTTTTCAAATATTAATTCATTTATTAAATTAAAAAATTAATAAATAGTAACAAACAAAATAGTAGTCCAACAGCATATATAGAAAGGAAAATCGTTCGCGTTGTGTCCCTATAGTGCGTTGTATTTGTAACCCAAAGGTCGTGGCTTCGAATCCCACTTGGTATGGCCTAATTTCTGAGAATTTGATTTCTTGATCTATTTTAGAATAATCAAATTTAATTAATGAATAAATAGTGACAAAAAAAAAACAGTCCAGCACCATATATAGAAAGAAAAGTGGAAAATTGCAAAGAAAATTGCTTTCCATTTTGTCACTTAATATTGTGATTTTGTCATATGTATATACATATTCATATTAATTGTAACTATTTAATAAAAAGTAACTAAAATAAAATTTTTCTGTTTGTTGTCTTAAGTAGGAATTGACTTAAATTTCTTTTTATATTACTTGTTTTTATACCATATATAAGTGATAAACTATTATATAATATTACAATTCTTTAAGTTAAATCAGTTTAAGATAACTACGCATATACAATTTTTCATGATGTAAATAATATTAATTTCAATTTCGGATAATGTTGCTTTTATATATTTTTACTAACTACATTATTTTGATGTAAAAATAATTACGACTCCAAATAAAAATTATTTTTTGGAAGATGTGAGTAAAACAGGAACTTGTGTGTGAGTGAATTTTTTATTTAAATATAGTGTTATGTAGTAAATAAAAATTCATTTATTTAATGTATTTTTATTATAAATGTTTTTGTATTTTGTATTATAGAAGTACTTAATGTATTTTTTGTCTACCAGCAGTAAAATTTATCTATTGAAATGCGTTACTTAAAAATATAAATATCTTGCGTACTGAAAACAGTCATGTTTAAATTATTTTAATAGTTTCTTTAAGAAGTTACAGAAAAGGCCTTTGAAAAGGCTTCAAAATATTTAAGGTGTGCATAATGCATTAAAACACATGTGTCTTCAATTTACTTTAATGATAATAATAATGATTTAACTTATAGAATGCCATACATCTTACATATACACTTTGTTGCATTTAATAATCTTTGCATTTGTTATTTTTGGAGGAAAGAAAACTATATTCATGTAATTTATGTAATATGTGTGTATTCGCATACTGATTATTCTCATTTTTAGCCTGATTAATATTTATCGGAAAATAATTAAGAATTCTAGAAAAATTCGTTATGATTATGTTATTATGTAATTTTCTAAAATTTGATGAATGTTACTTGGAAAATAAATTGATGTGTTATTACCATTAAATGTTATCAAATAAATTTATGGTCTGGGAGGAGAAGGAGAGAATGAATGTGACAAATTTTACTAATTTGTTTTATAATTGAAATGTTGCAAATTTTTTTTTAAATCTTCCCTTGCAAATTATTTATTATTATATTCAGGATGCTGAGAAACTGTCCTTAAATTCTCACAGCTGTAATTAACTTATATCCTTTCGTAAATCAAAATGTAAAGATTCATTATTAATTACGCAACAGTTAGGGAGCTTAAAACATATTTGACACTTTTTTTTTGTTCTGGTATTTATTAATCTTATTTAATCTCGTTAATACCGATATCACTTTCGACATGTTTATTCTAAGGTAAAAGTTTTATTTACGTCGTATGTTATAAGCAGATAAGTGTTTTATTGTCTGACTCGTTGCGTTCCTCGTTCTTGAACTTTAAATAATGATATTTTCCATCTGTCACGCTTTTTATAGCTCCATGCCAACATACAACTGCTACTAGTCTTTTTTTTTTCGGTGGCGATTTAATTCCCTATTTTTAAATGCTACTATTAATAGACGGACTGCAAGTTTAAAATTAACTGTAGCAGTTTATTTTAATTCATTCAACTGCTTTAGAAGTAAAAAGTAGTAAGTGACATGATCTTTTTTGTTTTATCGGGAAGTGATCTTTTAGAACTTATTGCATTGATTTTTTAAAAGCAAATTTTGTTGTATAACCTTTATTAAAATCTTAAATGTGTTTTAAGAAATTTGATTTTTTTCTATACTCGTTGTTGTTTTTATAAGTGATAAATGTAATATATGAGCTTTTCTGAAAGATATTTGAATCTGTAATCAAGCATTGTAATTCTTCCAATATATGTAAAAGTGAGGATTTATTTTGTTTTGAGTGGAATATGAAATGTAATATATATATGTACCGGGGTGTAAAGTGAATCGGGGCTATAAGAGGGGGAAAAAACGTTATTACTAAACAGAACCTATCTATACGGGAAAGATGTACTATTGTGGGTTGGTGTGTTAGAATATAGGTAAAAATAATTATATAATATATATTATATAATATATAAATCATTTCAAAATTTAATATTGCTCCAAAGGGGATGAATTTTCAAAAAAATGGAAAGAAACTTTATTAAAATCATCTAATAAAAATTTTCAAAATAAAATGATTTTTCTACAATAGAAATAACCCAAAACGATTATTATTGATAAATGAATACTGAGCAGTGGTATAGTAAAATGTACATTGCAAAGTTTCATAACCTCTGTTACCTCCTGGCACTTACGAATCGTTACAGTCCAAGCTTTTCTTCGTTCTTCCATTTTATCGTGTACTGTATAATTTAGACCAGGGGTGGGGTGACTTTTCCAGGGTGCTGGCTACTTCTAATTTTTTCAAGGAGTCGCGGTCCACCCAGTGTCAGTGGTCCACACAAGGGTGGGGAAGGGGTCCACGGGTCCGGACTCTTCTTCATAACCCTTCATGTTTTTCCAATTCATTATAGCCCCATGTATATAGCATGTAAAATGCAATTAAGTATAATATATTAGTAATTTTTTTTATTTATTAATCTTAAATATTTATTTAGTAATTTATTTTTGCTGTTTTTTGTTCCTGACAATCAACAAAATCAAAAAAATATGTTTGGCTGCGTCTTGGGGTGGTAGACAATGGTAGACCTTCAACCCTCTACACCCTACCCTTCAAAAATTCTTGCGCACGCTACTGCTCAATGTCGTAGGTGTGGTGAGGTGAGGACAAGGTTATAATTATAACTTAATAATATACATATAAAAAAAGTGAGGAATATGTACCTCTAACTACAGAACTAAAATAAAAAAAACACATTTAAAACCGCGTTTAAAGCAAAACGCAAGATACAAACTATATAAGAATAGCCCCAAATATAATTAAATCAAATGATACATTTTTATTATGAAACAATTCAAAATGTATTTAAAAAAATAAAACATTTTTTATCTTAAGTTAGTTTTTGTTGTTATAGTCAGTAGAAGACTCATCAGTCTGCGTACTGTCAGCCAATCTTGAATTTTCCGTATATAATTACTAACTGGTAAAATTTTTAGGCGGTCACCTCAAAATGTCGTGGCGGTCTACCGGTCGATCGCGATCAACGTAATGTCCACCCTGGATACAGACTGTAGTTTTTTTGTTTTGTTTAATATTCAAGAATTTGTTAAGTGTATGTTCAGGGATGTCTTAAGATTTTTTGGGGCCCTGGGCCCTTACACAAATGTAGACCACCTATGACTCTTAAAAGTAGACATATTGTCAAATATTCGTTTAAACAAATAAATGTGCATGATTTACAATTGCACAAACCAGCTCGTCCGACTGCTGCTTTTTGACTGATTGAGTAATGAGGGTGTAAGGTGGTAGGCATAAACCTATTCATGGAGAATGGTCGTCACAGTAGCCAGTGTACACGACGTCGGAAATTCCCAGTTTTTCGGAGAATACACCTGGAAGTAACATTTGACCTTTGAAATTATTCGAATCCTGATATTAGGACTTAGTCGAGAACGAAACGAGGCCCCCATTGTGACCAAAGTCCTGGCCCATGCCTTAAGACGTCCCTGTGTATGTGATGTTTTTGTTTCTTTCTTGTAACTATTTAGTAGCTGTCCTTTCATCGCAATAAATGTAAAAAAAGTAGTAAAATATTTATTTTTCTTTAAAAAAAATTACTCTGACTTTTTACCATATAAATACACATATACCTGAACTTAATTATTCTTGTGGCAGTACTTTACATAAAAATCAATTTTTCATTTTATTTTCCCTTTCGCATCTGTATGCATCTTTATCGCAGAACATATTTTCCGCATAGTTAGGTTTGGAAATTCTGTATGATTAGGTATATAAAATGGTATATATTACGGTGGGGAAAAAAATGTTCGATTCCACCCTAATATATACCATTTTACAGCCTAATATCCTGCTTATTTATATTTTACTGAGTATATATTTTATTTTTTATAACCTGGCAAACAAAAGGTAATTAAATTAAGTTTGTTAATCGTTTGTGCTCTCTTGATTGAAATGAATTCATTATTGTTCCCAGCAATCATTTTTACTTTCTTTCTGATATATTACAGTTATAATGCTTTTCTTTTTCACTCTTCTCTCGGTATGAAAAAAGCATAGTAAATCCACACAAGAAAAAAAGAGAAGGGAAAAAACAAACCTCTCTGGAATCAACCTTCAAAATAAAACAAACGCAGGCCACCAGCATCTCTGCCTTGCGGCTCACCAAATTCGTTAATTAAAAGATCTTCTAAGGTAAACACAAAGAAAATCCCCGTCTTTTTTTTATCCCGCTACAGGGAAAAAATATTTTACACCATCACCAGCAACGTGACAGCCCTTTTTTTATATACTTCCCCTATGTTACCTTCTACACCCCTGTAGCATTCCAACTTTCCTGAATCATGGCTCTTTTAGTACTTCTTCAGTTCGGAGTCGTCTGATATTTTATTTGAATTTCCGCTGGTTTCTTTTCCAGGGCTTGTGTACATTCCTTTTGCACCCCCATTCGGATCGTTTGTGTTTTTAGAAAAGGATCTGCTGGAGTTTGTTTTAGAGGTTAAAAGAACTTTTTTTCCCCTCCCTTTTTCCTCTAAATATTTTTTGAATGGACTTTTATTGTGCGTGTCCGTGTGATAATTGTTTTAGTTGGAAATTAACGGAAACCCTTATTTATGGTTGAGGGGGTGGAGGGAGGAGGGGAGTGTGGTTACAAAAAAATGTGGGAGTTTTTTTTTTTGGTGGTTTAGTTTCTTAAACTCGGTGGTCGAACAAGATAACTTCTCACTTCTTTCTTTCTGTTCCTGATTTTTCTGAAATCTTAACGATTACTGGTTTAAAAAAATTGTGCAGCAACTCCGAAAAGTTTAAGAAGCCTTAGATTCGAATATGAATTTTAAAGGTAGCACATTTAAAAATTACTTTAAAGCTGTTATGCAAAAACCTATTTTTTTCGCTGCACAAAATACTGGTATGTAGAGAAACAGGTTTTGCTTGTTCTTTGTGTATTTATGAATAAATAATTCTTCAAGTTGTTAATATAAATTAAGTCATTATATTTTGCGTTATATAATCTTCACATTATTGAATGATAGATGTATATTTCTGTATGATCAAGGTGGCTGATTACGTTCGTACCATAATTTTGAAACAAGCGTATAAATTAATTATTTTATATTTAGTGTCATTTAAATTAGAATATATATTTGTAATAATCCCCATTAATTTGATCTTTTATAACTTTTCAATTATCTATAGTCCATTCCTTCAGGACCCATGTTTAAATAATAACTTAGCACCTGCCTAACAGGAATCCTTTGATTTACATCTATCCATCCACCCAAATCATGTGGTTTGAGGTTCCTTTAAATACCGAGGTTTTTGGAAATTCGCCTTTTTTGTGTTTTGCCCTTAGTCATGTAACCGCCTGCAGCGCGTAGTGTCCTCGTCTTCTTTGTTCTGAATTGTGTCGTCCATTCCCTGTTTATTGTTTAATATGTGTATGCTTATATATGTGGTTCAAGATGTACGATAAATAGATGTCCTGCATAAAGGGCTGCCTCGTCAATATCATTTTAATATGCAACTTCAACTATCAAATTCAAAATGATGATCCAGATAAAGAAATGCCTTACCACTCGCCACGCCTTTTT
>BMAO01022058.1:0-53451 GCA_019973975.1 Trichonephila clavata
CATCGAATAACTGTTTCACGAAACTTTTCATAAGTTTAATATGAAGGAAGATATTGGTTTGAATCTTATTTATTTGAGCGTCATGCAGAACTAACTTCCTTACCGAAAAAAGATTGGGTTCAAAAACTTATAGGTTTAATACCGTCGAAATTGCCCATCTGATCACAAGAGAACCACTGGTAAGTGTAACGATTACGATCATATAAAGAATTTGCTCTTACAAAGATTTAAATTATCTCTCTCCGGAAAAATTTCGTCAGTTATTTTGTTTCACCAAAAGTCCGATGAACGAACATGGCAAGATTTCAGCACGGATTACAGACGTATTTTGATGGATGGACTTTGGGCTTAAAAGTTAACACCTACGACCACTTACGAGAATTAATCATAGCCGATCAAATGAAGAAGAGGGCGCCGTATGATTTACAGGAAACACTTTTTGGACGAATGGTCTACTATTAACTCATCTATTGAGCTAGCGAAAAAATTTGAAGATTATGAGGACGTCCGAAGAACTATAGGGCAAAAGCAGTTAAACTCATTTGCTAATGATCGAACAATAACGATAATTGTTCTCGAAGGCAAGAACGTTTTCACCTTGGAAATAATTGGAATGATAGAAAATGCTTTCAATCGACGAGAACTTACGATAAAAGAGTTAAACAGGTAACATGTAGCTACTACAGGGGACCAGGTCACTATGCCGTAGATTGTACAAAGCGCAACAAGGGTACGAAAATCAATAAATCTTCAAGCTCTCCGGACCAGATCTGTTCTCGAATTCAGCAAGACAGAATTAATACCAGGAAAATAACCATCGGAAACAAGATTTTTGAGGTTCTAATCGACATTGAAAGCTCAGTTTCGCTCATTCGTGAAGATGTAAGCAAAGGAATCATCGAGCAATCGAAGCTCTCGAAGGACATTGTCGTGTTATCTGGATTGGGAAAGTACGAAGTCAAAACAAAAGGATCGTTCCAACGTGAAATCGAATTGGATGGAGAGAAATATTCCGTAATATGGCATGTCGTGCCTGCGGTGCATTTGGAGTTCCAGGCAGTGATAGGATCGGACATTTTGGAACAAGCTTTTGTTGGCTTTGATAAAAAAGGTGTTTATTTCCGTAAACACGAAGAGAAGGTGTGGTTTGTGAATACACAGGTTTATGAGGCAAGAACTGAAGACGAAATCGAAGTTAAACATGTTATCAATCCTCAAATAAGAAAGGAACTCTCTGAACAATCAACAGCTATACACCTAAGAAGACCGAAACGACAAATGTATCCATGAGAATTATCCTGAAGGATGATATACCAGTTTACCAAACAGCACGCCGTTTGTGGTGTCTGGAGAATCAGACCGTCAACAAGCAGATCAACAAATGGTTGGATAAGGGAATCGTGAGACCAAGCTCTTCTGAATATGCAAGTCCAATCGTGTTAGTCAAGAAGAAAGACGGTACCGACAGACTATGCATTGACTATAGGAAACTGAACCGAAAACTAGTCAAGGATCGCTTCCCTTGCCACTGACAGAGGACGTATTGGATAGGCTGCAAGACGCCAAAGTGTATTCCACGTTAGACTTGAAAAATGGGTTTTTTCATGTCGCGTAAACGAGGATTGCAAGCATTTCACCTCCTTTGTTGTACCGGATGGGCAGTTCGAATTTAATAAGGTACCTTTTGGTCTCAGTACAAGCCCAAGCGTATTCCAAAGATATGTGTACAGCATTTTTAGGGAACTCATGCGAAAAGGCATCATAATAATTTATTTGGACGATTTGATCGTTCCAGCTAAAGATGAGAAAGAAGGTTTGGAAAAACTAAAGAAGGTGTTTGAGGTCGCATCCAGATATGGGTTGGAGATCAAGTTTGAAAAATGTCAGTTTTTAAAACAAAAGGTGGAATTTTTGGGTCACGTTGTCAAAAATGGAACGGTGCGCCCTTCAGTTGCAAAAACGATAGCTGTCAAGAGGTTTCCTGTACCAACGACTGTCAAACAAGTCCAAAGCTTTTTAGGACTCACTGGCTATTTTCGAAAATTTATTCCGTCATACTCTAAAATAGCGAAACCTTTGAGTGATCTAATTAGAAACGACCTCAAATAGAAGCATTTGAAAAGCTCAAGCAATTATTGACTGAAAGTCCAGTATTAAGTATTTTCCAGCAGGGAAAAACAACCGAATTGCACACGGATACAAGGCTACGGAGCCGTCTTACTCCAAGAGGCAGAAGATGGAAAATTGCATCCAGTTCAATACATGTTTAAGAAAAATACTCCGGCAGAGGAGAAGTATAGCAGCTATGAACTTGAAGTTCTTGCTGTTGTCAACGCTTTAAAGAAATTTCGTACCTACCTTATGGGAAATCATTTCAAAGTCATAACGGATTGCTCAGCGTTTCAAAGGACTATGGACAAAAAGGATTTGGTTACGCGTATAACGCGATGGGCATTATTGCTGGAAGAGTTTGATTATGAAATTGTGCATCGTTCCGGCTAGAGAATGCAACATGTGGATGCCCTTAGTAGATATCCAGTCGCAATAATTACTAACGATACTCTAACCGCAAGATTAAAAAGGGCACAACAAGAGGATGAATACACTCACAGTCTAAGGTCACTGATTGAAACAAACAGCAATTCAGACTTTTTCGATAAAAACGAAATACTTTACAAATATGTTGAAGGTCGTTAATTGATAGTTGTACCAAGAGATATGCAAACTGAGATAATTAAGTTAGCACATGAGAAGGGACATTTCTCCATTGCCAAGACTGAAGGAGTTGTGAAACAAGAATTTTTCATTCCCAATTTGAGCAAGCAGGTGCAAAATGTAATTGTTAACTGTGTGCCATGTATTTTGACCAACAAAAAGAGTGGAAAAAAAGGATGGATTCCTCAACCCCATTCCTAAAGAGGATGTGCCATTAAGTACTTATCACGTCGATTTTATCGGACCTTTGCCTTCTACTAACAAGAAATATCAGCATATTCCCACAACAGTGGATGCTTTTACAAAATTTACCTGGCTGTATCCCGTTAGATCTACTTCCGCAGAAGATGCTTTGGATAAATTAAAATTGCAACAAAAGACTTTTGGTAATCCCAAGAGAATAATAACAGACAGAGGTTCTGCTTTTACTTCTTGAGCTTTTGGAGATTATTGTACTGATGAAAACATTTAACATTTGCAAATCGCCACCGGAGTACCCAGAGGGAATGGCCAAGTCGAGAGAATACACCGAACTATTATTCCCGTTTTGACCAAGCTGTCAATTGAGGAGTCTACCAAGTGGTTCAAGTTCGTAGACCAACTTCAAAGAATTTTAAATAGTACATTTAATCGTAGTACTAAGTGGTCTCCATTTGAATTATTAATTGGCGTCACCATGAGAAACAAGGAAGACCTTCGCCTGAGGGAGTTACTGATGGACGAAATGATGGAGGAATTTCAAGAACAGAGGAACCAATTACGACAAGACGCAAAGAAAAATATCCAGAAGATACAGGCAGAGAATAAAAGAACCTATGACAGGAAGCGCAGGAAGGCCCCTAACTACCAGATGGGTAACTTGGTGGTCATTCAGAGAACACAATTTGGGACAGGTTTGAAATTGAGGCCTAAGTTTTTGGGACCATATAGAATAGTTAAAGTAAAACCTAGAGATAGATATGATTTAGAGAAAGTGGGTGATCATGAGGGACCTAAGATAACAAATTCATCTGCTGATTTAATGAAATTTTACTCACTATGATGAGGAATTTTTATAGAAAGCGTTTTCTATTCTTTTTAAAAGAACATAATGTGTATTAATGTGCTTTGTTTTCTTTGCTATTAATATTTCATTTTTGAGAGTTGTATCCTTATTTTCAAATTTGAATGTCTATATTGGAATTTTTATCTCCGATTAATATTAATTTTGCAGAGGCTTATATTTTATTGTATGGTATGTAAAATCACTGAGGTCAGTGATTCCCAGGATGGCCGAACTTGTAGGAAAGGAGTGCAAGTTTTCTTTTACTTCTTTTGATTTGTATTGTAAGAGATGGCACCACTAATCGAAACCACGTGAGTTTTAGCTGCGCGATACGATGAGGTCATGTATTTATAAAGGTGGCAGAAAGAAGAAACTGAGAGTTGCACCAAAGCTTGAACGAAGGCAAGTCAGAGGAAATCGGTCTCTCCGTTGTTTTGAGAAAGAGTACGTGTTTTCGGAATTAGTATGGTGTTATCTCGAATAATTTAAAACCCCTTGTAAATAGTTAATGTTTTAGTTGTGTTATTAATAAATTAAGGTATTTTAACTCTGCGTGCATAATTTAACATTAAAATCGAACCTTCCCCTAGACGCCGTCCCACATAAATAAGACAAAAGTACAAATTTAAGTTTTATAGTTAATAAACTTTTTACAGGTTCACAAATTAATTAGGTTAGCTATAAAAAAAATAAGTAATTTGAGACATCTAGTTCTAAATAATTATTAAACAGTCAGTACTTTTTTGACGTGGCTTTTGAATTTGTAGTCTTTTTTGAAGTGAAAACTTCTTTAGCGGCGTTGGGCACTTTTTGGTAGGGGAAAATCTTATGAGTTCGCGTCACCGACATGCTCTGACTGGCACATGCGCAGCGTGCTGTTCGCTTTAGACACTTTTTGGATGGGTGAAATCTCTTGCGTTCGCGTACTGCTATACAGCTGACGTAAAGTGCTGTGTATATCTTATAAGTGAAATTGAATGGATTTAGTGAAATGGTCAATGTGTATATACTGTGCATTGTTAAAATAGTGTTTTTGTTTGATTATTATTTGAATCGTTTAATTGCAGAATCATTGTGAGAACAATAGTGAGTACTAAATAAATATACTAATATTTTTAAGATAAAAAATATACAACAGAAAATTATTTTAAATACTCGCATTTATTTTCGCGTTTGAAAATTTTATATTATTTAAAATTATTTTAAATCTTCGTATTTATTCTGCTTTTGAAATTTTTTTATTTTTTTTTATTTTCTAATATTTAACGTCTGCAATGCATCACGCAATCCGGATTAGTATTTCACATTGGCTTTGACGTTTTCTTAGTACCGTGGTAAAACAGACATCTAGTTGTTCAATCATAATTTTATCGTGGATTTTGAAGTTAAAAATTTTATAAAATCTAATAATATTTCAAGATTAATGTGTTGAAGTTTAAAAAATGGTTAAAAATTCAAAATTATAGTTTATTACCTTATATCATTAAAATCTTTAGATTGAAATAATGAAAACGGCTCCGATTTAATTTCATTAAATATTTTATTTTATTTAAAAATTTAATATTTCGAAATCATTATTTATTAATTTAAATTGTCAAAAATAAAATATATGCTCTTCTACTTTTTGCAAAATGCTTATCTATAATTTTATATCATTCTATTTTATTATTAGAAATTTACGAAAAAATATTGTCAGGGAATTAGGGTTATTTTAAGTATCCGTTTTTCATATTTGCTAGGATACTTAACATTTCCCCCTAATTTCTGTTTTGCCAATGACTATTCACAAATCACAGGGAGCTATTTATTATGCTATTGTCTACGAATACGATCGCAAACATCCTAGAGAATTAGTTTACGTAGATTTAACAAGAGAAACGAGGATTCAAGGTTTATTTTTGGTTACTCAAGAAAATATTAGCAGCAGCTGGAAATTTTGGATTGGTAGAACAGGAACTCCTCTAAATGCTTCAGAAACAGATAAACATCATAAAAGATCAACAAGTCATCGAGAGGATCTAACGTTATAATTGAAAAGGTACAACAATCGGAAAACAATACACTACAAACGGCCACCAAAACTTTTCTAGAATTCATCTCCAACAAGAAAGGATTATCGATATTTTCGTTCAATTGTCAAAGTTTGCATGCGCATGCAGTTGACCTAAAAAATGATGCTTTCGTAAAAAAGTCAAAAGTTCTGCTTTTGTCAGAAATCCGTATGAAAAACAAAGAACCACTTGATATTCCGCATTTCAACTTTGTTTTAAGTTATGAAAGACCCGAAGTTCCAGCAGCAGGCGTAGCTATTTATCACAATACTCAAGATACGTCACATTTTATTACTTCACATATGGACATACATACTAAATTCACTAAAAGCATTGGTGTTAATGTTTCTGATATAGGCGAAATATGCGTTGCTCGTTGCGATTCCGAGAATGGGCAATACATATTAATGGTTGCCGTTTATATTTCACCTGGAAAATCTGAGACAGATACAACAATTTGTAATCGAAAATTTGATGATTTATACAAAAGAAGGTTCTGAAATACTCTAAAAAAGATTTGGCGAAAAATATGATAATGTACCAATGATTCTAAGTGGAGACTTAAATATTAACTTTGCAGATGATAAAAATCTACCACTAATTGAATTTCTAAATGAAACAATTAATTTAAATATGTCCGATGATCGAAAACTAGTACTACAAAATATAAAACGACGATCGATGTGGTTTTTACGCGATACTTCGATAAATTTGAATCAAACGTCTTCCATTCTTACTTTAGTTACCTTAAGCCTATTGTATCTTTTTTAGAACAAAATGAAATAATTGAAAATACAAAAAGTCTAAGTATTGTTTAAATTCACGATTACAATGATGTAAACAATTAAAATAATGTTAAAAATCAAGTACATTGAAATTTAAGTAAATACAAATACTATCCATAAATAATATGATTGTATATTAATTGTCATTTCAATTGAATTGTATTTATATTTTGTCATGATCTTGTACAGCCCGTAATATATTTGAATAAAAAAAAACCATATACACATGCATTTAGTTGCTGCTCGGAGTGTCAATAGATGTGAAAACCAGATTGATGTTGATAATTTTAATTCAAACATTATGAAATTTCAAATTTTAATACTAAAATTTCTAAGTTTTCACTTCTACCGGCATTCTCTATAACTCTGCCAATTTTTTTTTTAACCAACTCATTAATATTAAGATTAGTACTGGAAAAGGCTAACAAAATTATGTTGTTTTTTAGGTGTATATCAGTAAATTTTGAGTTATATTTTGATTTTATTATATTCATAACAAAAAATATTTGTTCAAAAACACATTGATCCAAACCTACAACAATATCTGACAGCCAAATCGAGTAAATTTGGAAATTGCTTGCTCGTACAACTTTTCAAAATCCAACATAATTCGGATTCTTTGCAGTTCAAATAAGTTCCTTATATTTTTGCTTTTTGATGTAGTATGGAGCTGTAAATCAATATTTCCGATTTGGATTTCAGGTGGGTAGCAATAAACGTCTTGCCGAGAAATTATGGAAAAAAATGTATGAAAATATCAACATTTTTTTACGTTTTTTTTAAAAAAAAATTTTACTATTGTCGTGAAAGTCATCAAACCTAGTACTGAATGAATACTGCAAAATGGATATTAAACTTTTAAAACTATCGTAACTCGAGGTATTATTAACTTTGATAGATAGTTCCTGCATTAAAGTGAAATTGTTAATCTTTACTCCAAAATCGAGAAAAAAAAGAAGATATATGATCAATTAGGGTAGGAAAAGTATACTCTTTTCATTGTAGTCATAAATTTAAATTATTTAGATGCCTAATTGTATTGGTAAGAAAAGCTAAATCCCAAAGTCAATCTGCATTCTTGAGTATCAAACACTCACTGGGTAGTTCTCATTGTTTTCTTCCAGATATTTTAAAACACGCTCCATCAAATTCCAAAATCTCACTAATGCACTTCTTTTAAAAAGCCAGCTCGCACAACAATGAAGGAGTATTTTCTACTTTATAATTTTCTACTGAAATTCAATTAAGTGTACTTAAAATAAATTTTGATGTCTTTTTTTTTTTGTCTGCGACAACCGCATTTCAATAAAACTAATAATAATATTAGTTATCTTTTTGAATTTTTAAATTTTTCATAAGTCTTCGCGTGCCACTATTACAGCACAGTCGTGCCACGGGCTGGCCACCCCCGATCTATAGTTTAATTGACAATTAAGGGGCATGAAAGTTTATGAAACTAAGTTTGACTTGTACATTATACGTTGCTTATGATTTTTTTTCTTTGTGGATTATCTTTCTGCATAATTTCTAAAAACAGTAAAACTTTCTCTCTGTTAATCGAATCATAAAATTCATAAAATTCTTTAAAATCGGTTCATTGTTTTAAGATATCTTAAAAATAAAAGTTGCTTCATGATACACAAAAAAGTATAGTTATCCTTTGAAAATAAGAATCAATATATGACTAGTATTTACGCAACGGATGAAAGAAAAGATGTCTTTCACGATAGTATGTGTAGTTATAATAATTTTTTCATTGAGAAAACAAATAGCACCCGTGTTATACGTTCGGTGGTGCACGGGGTTTATAAATGTTAAAAAAAAAAAAAAAAAATAGCATATATATATATATAAAAAAAAGGTTAAGCGGTGAATTATTTGTAAAAAAGAAGTAACTGATAAATTATCTATCTCTCTAAACATGTATTCCCACTTATTTCCTTTAAATTTATTTTGCGATAAAATGGAGCCACCTGTAAATAAAC
The DNA here is from genome assembly GCA_019973975.1 of Trichonephila clavata. NCBI lineage: Eukaryota > Metazoa > Arthropoda > Arachnida > Araneae > Nephilidae > Trichonephila > Trichonephila clavata. The sequence continues at coordinate 8,582 of BMAO01022058.1, forward strand.
CTTTCCAAAATCTGATAATCTATCTATACTAATATATAAAAGAAAGAGTTTGTGTGTGTTTGTGTGTTTCACCTATTCCGACCAAATTAAGCATCCCAGGAGTATGAAACTTGGCATGTAGAAGCTAGAGGTCGTTATGCTATTAACCTCGAAGAGTTTTTTTCGAAATTCGCTTTAGATTTTTTTTAAATTCAATTTTTATGCGATTTTTCAGTTAAATGGAGATATGACGTCATCAGCCATGCCAAGTCATAACTTTGCGAAAATTAATGTTTCGAGCTGTTTTGGGGGGAATTTCAACACATTTTATAGTAAATATACTTATTTATGGTTGTATTTATTCGTTTTTTTAACTCTTAATGGAGGAATTACATTTGTTTTTCGAAAAAATCATCCTAAAAAAATGTTTTTTCTAAATTTTATTTTTCCGATTGTCAACACTAATTTGACAACAGTAGATAACAGTTGGAAGATGCATTGGTTTTCCAGCTAAGCCTATTATATATTTTTTCAATAACTAAATTAAATTCGTTTAATATACACTTTTGTTTTGCATATATTTTGAATGATTATTCCGAACCATTTCTGGGTTTAGATTTAATTTTGTTGTTTCTTTTTCAGCTTAAAAATTTCTAATTTGTGTGTAGTCAATTAATTGTATTTCTATTGTAATTTCTGTTTTGGTTTAAGGCAGCTTCATATTTATTATTCTTTTTTCATTTTGACCTTTACATCTATTCATTTAATTATTCTGTATTGTTTCTGGTTTTAGATTAAACTTTGTCATTTATCTTCCAGAATTTCTGATTTTTTTTTTGTGGTCAGAGGTTTTATGGTATAATTTTTTTTTTACAGTAATTCTAATTTGAATTGGTTTAATATGCATTTTTATGATTTTCAGTTGTTAATGTTGATTGTTTAGATGTTTGTTTAAATGTTGTAATTACTATTTTAGGTTAAGTGCCACGTTTATTTTATGAACTACCATTAGAGGTAATTACAGTAGAAGTCCGATAATCCGGCACGTTCGGGACCGGCTCGGTGCCGGACTACAGAAAATTCCGGTCTATCGGGCGGTAATTATAAGAACAATTTGGTTAATAATTAAACTACGAACTCAGTTGTTACCGATTGAGAAGCAAACTTCATTAGTTCATCTTTTTGTTTTTAAATGTCATAAATAGTTGATGAGCCAATATTAAATTCATTCATTGAAACATTTCTATTCTCGCCTTTTTCTAGCCGTTTGATGATTTCTAGTTTCTGATTGAGAGTCGGTGTAACGTGTTTCCGTTTCTCTCCTTTTGAACTCGAAGGCTTAGGTTTTGAAAACATGGTCACTGTACAGTTAGAACGAAAATCACTTTTTTATGAACAGTTTCAAAAGTTACGTTTACTGCGATGTGAAAGGACACAAAAGAACAACGCACAAAAAAATGGCGAAGACGCTTCGTGATTGATTAACGGAGCTGCACTGCACCTGAATTTGTTGTGACAGCTGAAACTAGCCGGCCGCTAATTGTTTGCGAACAATTCCGAGCGCTTCCGGATGATCCCGAACTACCCCGAAAACTTCCGAATAGCTCTCGAGCGTTTTTATTTGCTTTAAAGACACACTTTTGGAGAAAACCAAAATTTTTACAATTTTCCGGAGCGATGCCGGACTATCGGGCATTCCGGACTGTTGGATGCCGGACTAATGGACTTCTACTGTATTTTCAATTGTTAATGTTGATTAATATGTTCTAAACAATGACCCAAGTATACGAGCTGTTGAATTTTAGGTATGATACATTCCCTTGCCAAGTTGTCCCAAATGATGGCTCCTGTCTCTTCAGTTCAATTTCTTATTTGTTGTGTGCAATCCAGTATTATTGTTCGACGGGCTGTTCATTTATTATCGACTGGAATAGATTTAAGGTATTTACACTGGATCATGAATTGAACAGCTACTCATCTGGCGAAGCGTTTAAAACTGCCATGTTGAACCCTATGACTTACTGCTCCGCTTCTGAGTTACAGACTGTCTGAACTCTGTTCTTTCGGTTTCCAGATTTTTCATAAGGTGTACTTTGGTGAGAATTTTCAAACCGTTAAAAACATGAGGTTCAGTCGCAAAAACTTGGAGTGGTGGACACTTTGATGCCCATGTGTTTGTTTCTTATAATGAAGAATCGAAATTTTTGAAAGCAACACTTAAGTCATCAGAATCTCTTAAGCTGGGAAAGAAATGACTATATTAAATCTAAAACCAGAAACAGTATAGAAGAATCAAGTGTATACATGTAAAGGTCAAAATGAAAATAGAATAATAAACCTGACACAGCCTTAAATCAAAATAGGTACTACAATATGAATACAATTGACTACATACAAAATAAATCAAAAATTTTTAAGCTGAATTTACAGAATTAAATCTAAACCCAGAAATGGTTCGGAATAATCATACCAAAAATAAGGTAAAACAATATATATTAAACTAATTTAGTTATTGAAAAAATATATAAAAGGTTTAGCTGGAAGACCGATGCATCTTCCTATCAGAATACAGTCTTAACCGTTTGGGTCCTAAGCAGTAGTAACAAAGATTCTTGCGTGTTTTTATATTAAACAAGATATCAATCATTGGCATGGCCAAGTAATTTTAGCGTGTTTTCACATGTTGTATTTTACAATAAGGCAACTAATAAACTTTTTACTAACAGAAAGTATATATATAGTACTGTACTTTAAAAAAAAATTAATTTAAATATGATTCGGCTCATCTAGGGCACAAATGCCGAAAACCCGAGGTCAATCGGTTGCTTATTGGCTGAGAAAAAGGTACGACAAAATATGGAATGAAGACGAAATTTGCGTCCTAATAGCGCTTTTTTTACACTATGTGAAAAACGCGCTAAAAAAATTAGTCAGATTTTGGTGGATATAGTGTGATTTGCTTAGCGATAATTTGGCTGTGGTGATGCTAATATGTAAGAATAAAAAGGCTAATACAAATTTTTATTTTTATATGAGGTTTTCTTTTTGTTAAACTGAAATTAGTGATGCTATCAATCTGCGGTTATATTTAAGCTATGTATAGCGTGAAACTAAATCAGCATAACCATTTGGTCAAAAAAATAAGTATTTATGTATTATCGCAACCTATGATGGCATTATATGAAACGAAGCACATGGTTCCCAATTCAGTGCGGACAACACATAGGAAATTATTGCTGTTATCAACTTGACGAGTTATTAATAGAGTTGGCAATTGTTGCAATAATACATAAGTACCAAAAAATCTTCCTATGATGTTTCAGTTCTTATATATTATCGCAACCTATTAGAGACATTACATGAAACAAAACACATGGTTGCCAATTTAACGCGAACAACACATGTGAAATCAGCGTTGCCAACTTGGCGAGTAATTTTGAACAGTGGCATTGGTCAATAAAATCTTAAGTTCCTACATTTCCTTCTGTTAAAAAAGGGTACTGTTTTTCCTGATACTAATGTATTAGAGTCACCACAGTCAAAGTGGCTCTTTTTTCACCAAAATTTGATTTTTTTCCCCATATAAGAATCTGTTATTTTGATATTGTGGTGCAAATTTTGCTGCAGTGACGCCAATACATAAGTACCATTTTCCTTTATTGGCAGATTCCATGTTTTTCCATTGTAACAAAAAAAAGTAGAAAAAAAATGCAACTGAAGAAAATGACACTCAATTCAAACTAATTGAGATTAACAGATTGTCAATATTGTGATTTTAAGTTAGAATTTCTATTCACGTATAAGATTTTGCTTATGGTAGTTTCATCAAATCTTTATTTATTTAAAGTAGCTTTTGGTTTGAATTAATATTATAATTTCTATACTATATGTAAGGTTACTTTTATATTTATTTGTTTCTTTTATTTCAATTTTAAATATTTAATATTTTCTGCTATGTGTTTTTTTATTGTTCAAAACTTTATGGCAATTTTATCAAAATTAAGGCTTACTTTTTCTGTTTTAGATAACGTTTTAATTTAAATTGAAGTTATAATTCCTATTTCAGTGTCACAGTTTTATTTTTTCTGAACTATCCTTTTCTTGCGTTGGTACAGTAATTATGTGATACAAAGACTCAAAAAGTCTATTTTTCAGCCGAATAATAATTTGTGAGGCCTTTTGTAAACAGAATCTTCGATCATGATTACCTATTCATGACACAAATATCAAAGGTTGCTGACTGCGGTGCCGTAGGGAGTGGGTTCGAATCCCGGAGAAGGCATGGATGTTTGTGTTGTAATCCTTTCTTCTGTCTGTGTTGTATGCCCCCGTGTTATACATTGCGTGGTGCACGGGGTTTATAAATGTTAAAAAAAAATATCAAAGGGTTTTTATTTTACAATCAATGAAACTACACCTTCACTTCTCACCAAATTTTTTTTTGTCATGTCCATTTCTTCACAAAAAAAAAAAAAAAAAAATTGTTGGAAAAAATTATGGATGAACACGGAAACTATGGATGCGATTAAATGCTCATCAAAGTAATTTTCCTTCTGACAAATCTGTTCATATGCAGATTGTTCACAAGCGCTTTAAAAGCCTTTCAGCGCAATAACCGCATAGTTATGGCACAAAGGAAGCATTTGGATGATTTTTTACTTGGTAGAATTATCGGACGACTGGAATGTGGACGTACCCAGCTGGAAGTATCCGAGGAACTTGGAATCACCCAGAGTGTCATCTCCGGGCTTTGGAAACGATTCCAAGATGATGGTAATGTGAGTAGATGTTACAGCACAGGTCGCCCCCGAGTTACAACACCGAATGTGGACCGGTATTTGGCAGTTACTGCCAAAAGAAACAGACGGAGCACAGCATCAGACCTATCTCGTCAGCTCTCTTCAGCTACCGGTAGTACAGTTTCAAGGCAGAACGTGTACAGACGCTTAGGGCACATTGGTCTATATGCTCGTAGGCCTGTCAGATGTGTTTCCCCTTACCGCAACTCACTGCCGCCTGCGATTAACCTGGAGTAGAGAGCATGCATTGTGGACACCGCAACAGTGGTCTTGTGTGATGTTTTCCGACGAGTCCAGGTTTAGTTTGCAGTCTGATTGTCGCTGGACTTTCATATGGAGAGCGCCAGGTACCCGTTACTACCAAGAGAACACCATTGAACGACACCGTTACGGTGATGATGATGGCTCGTTTGGGGAGGAATTATTCTTGGTTCCAGAACTGACTTGCATGTTCAGAGTTTAACGATGACAGGCCACATCTATGAGGATGTCATTCTGGAACAACATGTACGTTTGTTTCGGTGCGCCATGGGTGCTGAATTTCTGTTTATGGATGACAACGCCCGTCCTCACCGTGCAAACATTGTAGACGAATGCCTTCAATCAGAGGATATCACCCGTATGGATTAGCCAGCATACTCACCGGACTTGAATCCAATAGAGCATGTGTGGGATATGCTTGGCCGACGAATTGCATCCCGTCAACCCCCTCCCACTTGTCTACCGGAACTTAGGAGGGCATTGCTTGATGAGTGGTGTAATATTCCCCAAGATCAATTGATAATTTGATACTCAGCATGCGTAGGCGTTGTAAGGCCTGTATTGCATCGTCCGGGAGACATACTCCGTATTAACCATCCTACTAACTATGTTATACTGCTTTTTGTAAATAGGTTCTTTTTTGAAATTTCCTCCAGGGAGTAAAAATCGCAATTTTTATTAATTATGTCAAACATATAGCATCTTTTTTGCTCTTTATCTTTTGTTTAATAAATAGACTTTACAAATAAGTCAAATTTGTTTTGCTTCTGTCTCTTTCTTTGCCTGAACTTCATTATCCTTAACTTATGGACATGAGTGTATTTTAACATAAAAAAACAACATAAAATATAATTATCAGTTCCAGGTAAATGAAAAAAATTAAAATTGTCTATATTTATTTATTTTTTAAGAATATTTATTAAAATAAGAAATAAACATGAAATAAAAGCATTTCTTCAATGCATTTAAATAAAAAAATTAAAACTTTCATGAGAACTTTGTCTTAGCGAAGCTATACTTAATGACGCAATATTAGGGTATAATTTTTGACTCTCAATTTGACACAGGATTCTAAGGTTCAGTTGTAAGCAGCCTTCTTTGTCCACTCAAATTATATTTCATATGAGAAAAGATTTTTTCATATATATATATATATACGTGGAACCAAAAATGGAAAAAGCGGAGTAAGTACAATTTTCTTCAAATAATTGAATAACTTTGGCATCGATATCCAACAATTTAAAATAGCTTTCAATTTAGATGTCATCAAATTTGGGAAACTAAAAATAAAAACTGGCCGATTCAAATTTTCGAAGCGAGATTAAAGCGATTTAAAGATTTAATTGAGAATGAAAAACAGCTATATAAAATTGCCTTCTTTAATGATTATTCTATCTTTCATCTTTCGAATAAGCAACATGTGTCGTGTTTTAGCTGTAACATTTTAAAACACAAATTTGTAACAGTCCCATTCATTCTAGAAAAAGCAAAATCAGTTGTTATTTTTCTTTAAATCCAATATAAGACATTTGTTACAAAATTAGATTTGCTATTCTAGTGTCTCTTTGTTTTATGGTAAAGAATTGAATACAAGGTATAGCTTTAAATAAAAATGCGTTAGACGCATTCATTCCATTTTTTTTATGAGATAGTTAGCTCACAAGTTTGTAGATGCCTCTGAAAATTGTCCCGCTTGCCATATTTTGCGGACGCTCGGTATAACATATAACTGTGAATTCTTTTTATAAGTTTTCTTTCTCTTTTCTTCTCTAAATTAATAATTTTTCTCTAAAATCTATGTTACTGAATAATTCAAAAATCGGTAAAAAAAACTATTGATATAGCATTCAATTCTTGCTTGTTTGGAAAATTCTTTACATCTTTACCCTGAAATATTAATTTTTTTTTTATCAAAGCACACAATCTATAAACATATCTATCTAAATCTAAATATTAGAAAAAATAAATTTTTAAAATCATATTCAAATACTACTTGAAAGGGGAAAATTTAAACTTCGTAACAACATGATAATTTTAATATAAACATGTTTAATAGCTTAGGTTAATCCATTAAGGGTGAGTGATTTTGGGGTTTATTGGCGCAAGAGCCGATTTCGGCTATACTGCGCCAAACATTTGTTTTAATATCTGTGGTCTAGACAGGAAGAGAAAGAAAGAATGAATTGAATGACAAGAAAGAGGGTCGAAAATAGAGAAGGATCACTAGGGGACCCCAGGTTCGTGAAGCCCGTGTTTACCAAAGACAGTAAACCCCGTGGGAAAAGGAGAAGATCACTAGGGCACCTCGGGACTGTGACACCCGTACTCACCTAAAGAAGGTGAGCCCCCTGAGGGGTAATCCATTAAGGATTAATGAGAGAAGTAACTCAAGCTTTAAAAAGGAGTATTTGGAAAAAGGAAAACTTCGCATAGATAAGGAGCCGAAATTATCAAGTAACACTCTGAAAAGTTATTTAAAGATAAAATATTCATTGATTTACAACAAGGAATTTAGGAATATTTCTGTTATAAGAATACATTTGGACATATTATAACTGAATTATTTAAAAAATTATAAATTTTAAAACCACAACTCTATAAAATGTCGCTTGTAGGAACTAGTAAAGAAAAAAAAAAATGAAGTTTAAAATTAATTTCATTTTATTTTCGATCATTTCAGAGATGAATGTATGAAAATTAAGGAATTAAGTCCTACTTGATATTTTACAGGTACTAGATTTTCTTGGGATTACCATGTTAAAAAAACAACTGAAATAGAGATATTAATAATTAAGATAGGATTTTAGAAAAGAAATTACCGGACGGTACACCCCAATGTTAAAACCGATATAAAAAATCTAATAAATAGAAGAGGAAAAATACTGATAAAAATATGGAATCTATCTACTTAATGTATTTAGATGCCAATAGTTCATATCAGGGGTGACCAACCCGCGGCACGCGTGCCACATTGTGGCACGCGGGAGTCTTAACTGTGGCACGCGAACACTTATTGAAAAATTACAAAAATGTTATGAAAATATTACTGAATTAATTGAATTACAATGGAAAATTATCATGAAGAGAATATGTAAGAAAAACAGAAATTTTCAGCGTGATATTTTAAAGGTACTAAGTAATTTTTTTCTTTTCTTCAGTATTACGCTAAAAATGAGATCATGCTCCAAAACTTACAATTCCACAGCATTGCGTTCTGAGAAAAATGTTGAGTAACGTGAGACTAAAAACAAATAAATTCTCTCTCTTTCAGACGGTCAAATCTTCACAAAAAGTCACCCAAAATGAGATCCTGCTCCAAAACTTACAATTCCATAGCACTGTAACGTTCCGAGAAAAATTTTGAGTAACGTGAGACTAAACACAAATAAATTCTCTCTTTCGGACGGTCGAATCTGCCCAAAAAGTCACCCTCTCTTGGAGGTATTTAATTTTTAACATCTCGGATTTTTACTCGAATTTCAGCTTTCCCTTGCATTGCTGAAGTTTAGTGTTTATAGCTATTGGATGTCAGCGTGATGTCAGATAAAAAGGATTTTTGGAAGGTGTTGGCTATTTACGATTTGTGTAATGTCAAGAAGTAGTACTGAAATACATTGGATCAGTTGTTGTATGGTAGAATTAATTCAATCTGCACAAAGTAGCCTCTTTATAAAGCAGAGGCAGTGAGAAATTGTATCTATGATAATCAGAATGCTGGATTCGGAGCCTAGAAAATTTGTAGTGTAGCATCGGCAAATTGTTTCTAGCCGTCAGATTTAGTTAATTTTAAACTCTCTTTAGCAAGACACGTTAAGCTTTTTTCCTTTTCTAAAATTGTTTTTAGATTTTAACTTTGAGCAAAGTTGTTTAATCTTTTTTTAAATTTTCAATATGTTTATGAGTGAACCTTCTACATCGAAAAGAAATTATGAAGAGGATATTGCAGCACGTGATTTTAAAATTGTCTGGGAAGAACAATACTTGTTTACGCATCAAAATGCTTCCAAGCCTGTTTGTTTGATATGTGGAATTTGTACAGCAGTTACAAAAGAAATTTAACTTGGACCATTATTTCAAACAACTGCATAGTGATTTGAACAAAAAATATCCTGTTGGATCAAATTTGCGAACGGAATTGATCAATAAGGAAAAGAAATCTTTAGCCGGTCAACAAGTTTTGTTCCAAAAGAGATATGACGAAATGGAAACTATGATGAAGGCTTCTAATGAACTTTTTTATTTTTAACCCTCAAGAAAAAACCATATTCTGACGGAAAGGAGATAATAAAAAGTAGCCTTTCTATTTTCGCCCAAAACGTCAGTGACCTAAATGTCAAAAATATGGTTGGTAAAGTAGCTTTGTCTAGAAATATCTCCATGCATCGTACAGATGACATAGGAGAGGATGTCGGAATGCAAATTTTCTCTGGACTTCAAAATTGCAAATATTTTTAATTAACTTTGGATGAAAGCTGTGATATCACAGACAATGCGCAGTTAAGCATGTCTGAGCGTTACACGAACAATAATTTTGATACTGTGGAAGAACTTCGGGATTTGCGCCAAGCAGTTTTAACTGCAGGTGAAGACATGTTTAAAGAACTTAAAAATGTAATTGTGTGAAGTTAACAAAGTAGAATGAACAAAACTAGACAGTGTTTGCACAGATGGAGCGCCTTGCATGATTGGTAGAATAAAAAGATTTTGTTGCATTGCTTGAAAATTATTTGGGAAAAAAAGTTTTCAAATATCATTGTATTATTAATCAAGGAGCTCTTTGTGCCAAGGACTTAAACTAGTCTTTCGTTGTTGACCCCGTGGTGCTCTGTATCAACAAAATACAACCTCGGGCTCTGAATCGACGGGGATTTCGTACGCTTTTCCCCGAGGAAACGGAAGAAAATGGCGAGTTACTCCTTCATTGTAGTGTGCGCTGGCTTTCCAAAGGAAGTTCACTTGCGAGATTTTGGAGTTTGAGGGAATGTGTTTTAGAATATCTGGAAGAAAACGATGAACTCCCCAGTGAATGCTCGCTCCTTAGGAGTGAAAATTAGCTGTGAGATCTAGCTTTTCTTATCGATATAATGGAATATTTAAACAATTTAAATTTAAGATTACAGGGAAAAAATTGTATTTTTACTACCCTAGTTGTTTATATATATTCATTTGTGAACAAAACCTTTGCTTTTTTTGTCTGGATTTTGGAGAAAAAAACTCATTCTACATTCATGCAGGAATTATCTGCCAAAGTTAGTAATGTTTCTGAACTATGATAGACTTAAAAATTTACACTCACTTCCAAAAGATAACCACGAAGAAGTAAAATGCAAAAAAGTCAACAAATACTACTTTGAATGACACAAAATTTGGCAGTAAAGTAGCATATATATTTATACATAAAACAAAATCAATAATTATATACAGAAAGGAAAACAATATTAAATTTTTGTAAGTTATCAAATAATGTCATACTGTAGACTTAAACAGAATTATGTATAAAGTGAAAATAAACAGCATAAAATGAAAAAAAGGACATTAATAGGGTATGTGATCCCCCCTCATCTGTATGAAAAGTTTACACCTTCTGACCATGCTTTCAATTAGGTGGTCAAACACCGCAGAATTAAGCAATCGCCATTCTTCTTGTAGAGCAGTTTCCAGCTCAATAAAAGTGGGTGGAGGTGGGAAACGTGAAGATACAGCACGGCCGAGAGCATCCCAAAGATTTTCAATGTGATTAAGGTCGGGCGAATATGTTGGCCACGTCATACGCGCAATCCCTTCACTCTCCAGGTAGTCATCGACGATGTCAGCTCTATGGGGATGTGTGTTATCGTCCATTAAAACAAAAGTAGGGCCAACTGCTGCAGCGTACAATCTCACAATGGGTTCTAGGACTTCGTCTCGATACCGGACAGCCGTCACAGAACCCCGTTTAAAGATGTGCAGGTTGGTGCGGTATCCTAATGAAATCCCTGCACACACCATAATGCTTCCACCTCAGAATGCGTGATGTTCGGTGATGTTTTGGGGCTGATTGCGTGTTCCTTGTCTACGCCATATCCTTATATGCTTGTCAACTGGCTCCAGAGCAAATCTTGATTCTTCAGTAAACATGACATTGCCCCAGTCAGACACAGTCCAATTGCCATATTCCCGACACCACTTTAATAGTGCCCCTCTTGATTGGACGGATAGAGGAACACAAACTCGAGGTACCCGGGCATACAGTCCCTTCATATGTAAATTTCGGCGTACAGTAGCTGCAGATATAGTCTTATCAATGGAATCTGTAACCAAAGATGTCACACGTGTGGAGGTCGCTCTGCGATTCCGCTTGGCTACAATAGCAGTATATGGATCTTCCGCGGGGGTTGTAACCCTTGGGCGACCGCCTACGGGCCTTCGGACAACTGTCTGGGTGGTTTTTAATTGTTTCCATAAACGTGAAATTACAGAATGATGAACGCCGAAGAAAAGAGCAAGATCTGTGATCGACTGTCCTGCTTCAATGCGCCCCACAGCACGCCAGCTCTCAGAATCTTCCATTCGTTTTCTGAAAGTCATAGAGATACGTATGTCTTGAAAACAAATTGTACGAAAGTTTTAAACACCTTCTATCAGCACTTACAATAAACTTCTGTAACCCTTCAAAAAGCTGGCTTCTTATAAGACTGCCCTTTTTGCATATTTCTTGACATGAAAGCACGATTGGCTGTTACCTAACATATTTGCATACTTCCATCTACCTCTGCAGCGGATTGCATCCTCTTCAATTCTGATTGGCTTCCAGAAATTAGCATTTTCCTCTCCGTGCTTAGCTTTTGGAAGTGAGTGTAATATCCACTTTGCAGGATTCTTTCAGTGCCAAGTTTGAAGATTTTAAAGTTGATAAAAAAATACTGAACTTTTCACTAATCCTTTTTCGATTTCCCTTCAAGACATTAATTGTTACACACCTCAGGTAAAAATTGGAATTATTGACCTAAAAGCATCATATTACTCTGTAAAGCAAATATAAAGAAATTATTTTAACCGCAAATGATCTGAATTACATCGAGTTGGTGGAAAAGTTGCAAGTGGCACGCGTTATTTTTTTTATCAGATTGTGGCACGCTTCCCAAAAAGTTTGGCCACCTTTTTGGTTTATATGATTGGGTTATTTCTGAATAATTACCATATTTTGGTTTTAAATCACTGAAAAAAATGTGTAGAAAATGTAACTAAAATACCAGATAATTCTGTAACGAAATACATATTAGAAGTTTATTTAAAATATCCAAAAAATTATGATTCCCATTCGAATAGTTCCTAAAGTAGAGTTCCTAAAGCAAGTTCACTAGTTCCTAAAGCAAGTTCACTAGTTCCTAAAAGTAGATCTGAACGAAGTAAATTATTAATAAAATTATATGTATATCAAAAAAATATTATTCATTATAAAAGTTTAAAATGGTATTAGAAAATGGGAATTAAGTTATAAAAGCACATCGACTCTAACTGATTAAAGAAATATATAGAACAAAACACTCAAAGACTATAAATGATTCTAAAAAGAAAAAATATTCTAACTTAATGAATAATTTTATATTATTCTAAGAAAATATTAGGTAAATATTTATTTTGTAACTATGGAAAAATTTGAAAATTAATTAGTGAATCCAATTTTAAAGAAGGAACTATATTTATTGAAAATTTGGTAGTTTTCTCAACCTGTATAGAAACTAAACGTGATCATAGTTGAAAAATGATTCAAAAAACAAAACAATATTATGATATTTATCCGCCAGTTGTTGGCCTCCTTGTAGAGGGGCTGATGCACGTTAAATGTGTCGAGGCTCAAATGTCCTCCCATTGGTGTGGGGTGGAAATTAATACAAGGGGGTGCCAGGTAAGGGTCATCCTCATCCTTTGGGCATGGTTCAAAATTATTAGGTCCGACGCCAAAAATCCTCTTGTAGCTCAATAGGAGAGTTGACGCTAATATTCACTCTCTCTCCAGTTATTAGAGATATTCAACTGTTTGTGTGTAATTCTATGAACGGTTTTAGAATATCTCCATAAAGCTAATAATATGTTGTACAATAATAGTATTCAGGTGGCGCACACAAGGGGAGTGTCCTGGGGGTCTGGACACCCCCAAAGCCCTTGAGTTTTTTTTCGATTGATGATAATCCTATGTATATATACATATAACGTAACATTTAATTAAGTACTTGTAATTAACAATTTATTTTATTAATTAATGCTAATTATTAATTCAATAATTTATTTTTGACTGTTTTTTGTTAACAAAATCAGAAGAATCATTTGGTGTCGTCTTGAGGTATGATACGAGTTGAGGGACTTTCGACCATGGATTCCCCCTTGAAAAATTTTTGTGTTCGCTGCTGATAGTATTTGTTTTCATTCTAATCATTTGCCCATACTAAAGGGGAAAAAACATTTCTTCCTTAATATGCTCTTTGTACATTAAATTCTTTTTCTAATTTGATCATTTATATTTTGTAAGTAATCAAAAAATATTATTCCTAAAATAATATAATATTTTTTTATCTGCTTATAATTTTTATTAACATCGTAACATTTTAAAAATGTTTTACATTAAGTGAGATCCAACGCGAGTTTGAAAACTAACATTTTGTTCAAAATCTGAAGTGTCATCCAAAAAAACTATAAACACACCACACACACACACACATTCAAAGCTTTTATTACATTTTATAGCATCAGCATCAATGTTAATACTTATTTCAAAATTTTCTCTTAATTTTACCCTTTTCTATTACAAAGTGGCAAATGTTTTTTACAGCCTTAACAATCTTTAGAATAAGTTAAGTGCATATTATTAGTTATAACTTATCTTTTTTTATCATATAAAGGAATTTTTGCATTTTTAAACAAATTTTAACTTTTACAAGCCTGAGACTTATTGTGAGCATTTTTTTTTTCTAGTTAGGCAATATTAAAATGACTTCATGTCAAGAAATAATTGTCGCATTCGAAATAATTCAAGCAAAAAAAAAAAAAAAAAACATGCGTTGTTCACTAGTTTTGTACAAACTCCCCCACCTCTCCCCCCCAAAAATATATATTACTACAACTTATAAAAACACTTGTTGTTTATTTTAAATAATTTTTCAATGTACACTTCATGATCATATTATATTGCTCAATTCCTTATGTATATAAAAATAAGCTAATTTGTTAAAAATAGCACTTAAAATCCCATTCACGTTTGAGCAAAGAAATAGCATCGATTAAAAAATGAAATGCTGGTATATCAGCTGATTTAAATAATGTAATCATAAAACACACATAAGTATTACAGATATATAAAATTAAAAATCGTATTATTTTAGACTATCACTAATTAGGATTGATATCCATGAGCTTTGAAAATGAAATTTAAATTTTTCTAAACTATTTCTTTTAAGGAAATAAAGATAAGCTAAATTGCCTTTAAAGGTGATTAACCTTAGTTATTTTTCGGATCTTAAGAAATAGTTTTGGCCTATCTAATGGAAGGAAATGAGTGCAGTGTCGGAATGTCCTCACGAATGCTTTGTTCGTCTTGTTATGCCCCCCCCCCACACACACTCCTTCCCAGATACAAAGCGAAGCATATGTCTTATCTCTTTTACGGTACCATGATATTGGTTAATTTAAATGTTAAGTTCAATTACGTCACGGCTATTATTTACAAATTTACATTTTGAGTTAACTTAGTATTTGGCATCCCTTTTCGTTCTCTCTCTCCACCCTCTCAAGGGTTTTGGAACATTGCAGACGGCTCGGGTTGCATCCGGTATGTGAGCGAAATAGGGGGTGTTCCTTGTGGTGTCGCAGGTTGTCAGGGCGATGTCCATTCACACTCACAGCTGTTAGATGGGTATCCTTACAGCCTCTATATTTCAATGAAAGATCAGAGATAGGGAGGTCTTTGATTATTCCTAGTCTCATTGACTATACATAACACAGGCTATTAAGAAAGATTTGACTTTTTTTCTTGTTAAGTTTCAACTGATCCAATTTTCCGATGAGAAATTATTTTATTATGAGTCAACATCCTGATATCCCCTTACAATTATAACTAATTAAATGGCGAACCAGGTTTATGGTGGTCATATTATATCAAATACATTTTAAACACATTTTGTTACATATAATGCAGTATTTTTTCTTTCTTAGCTAAATTACCACAAAAATAAATCTCAACCAATGATACAGCTTCTTGTAGATATAATCCACCATTGAAATATAGAGAATAGAATAATACGAAAATTGTGTGAAATAAGCAAAATAAATTTCGGTTTTTTTGGTCAAACTATTGAAAATGGTGTTTTGTCAAATTTAATGCAGTCTCATACTATTGAAATTGAGGCTCCACACATCTACGAATCCAATGTTTCTGTGTTATTTAGCAACAAATATCACAATGTGTCAACAATGTATTATATTCTAATTGTAAACTGTGTTTTACATTGTCTCATTTCAAAACTATTTATCAAAATAACAAATGTACTCGTATTTGTTATCAACTGTATAAAATATGTCAACAAAGTATAATGTAATTTTTGCAGAAGTTTACCAAATTTGTAAATATTCATGTGTTTTACCACAGTCCCAATTTCATATACGTTATAGGTTGGATGATATTTGATTATTTGCACGCTTCTTTAAAAAGTTTGTTTACATATATACATGTGAATGTATAATGCAATTATTTATAAGATCAAACGTACTTTTATTTTTTTTAAAAATGCTATAGTTGCAATTTGATAAAAATTATGTGTGTCATTACACAATTTGCGATATTCAATGCTTTACCAGATTCTTTTACTCACTTTGCGCGATACAGTTTTTATACGTCATTATGAACTAGAATTGGTACAATTCTCTGTATAGAACATTGGATGAGAAAAAATCTTTGACTCAAAAGTAATTTTTTCCCAACTTTCAGAATTTATTAAAGTGAACACGGAAGAATAAAAAATAGAAGTAATACGGGAGAATAAACTATTTTTGAAGCAATGTGTATGTAATGCAGATTTACGAAGCAGAAAAAAAATAAGATTTACTCAATCGTTTCTTTCCCCCACTAGTCAGTAAGAATTAGGCTTTTATGACTGTCTGAAAAATTGGGGGAGGAGAGTTGAAAAACTCAATAATTAATTTAAATAAGAATTTAAGTATGATGCCCATTTCTTTAAAAAGTGTGTATCATAAAGGTAAAATGTGTTTTAAAATTTTAGGGGCATGCTTAGAAATAAAATTTCAGCTTTATAATTAGATACATTTCTATGTGGATAAACTCTATTTAAAATTGGAAAGTATATAAAATTACGGCAGGAAAATCTTGTCAAAAAGTCTGACCGCTTTTTTTAAAAAAAAAATTAAAACATATGCAGTGTATTCTTAATGATCTAAATTAATATAAATTTAGAAATGCTCTTAGTAATTTGTAAATAATTGAATTATGATTTTTAACATAGAGAAATGCATCCCTTTTATTTAAAATAATTTACTGTAAAGAAATAACTGTCTGAAATTGTAGTTTCTATTGTTGCTAAGGTAAAAAATATTTCAATAAAATCTTTTCGCTCATTTTATACGCATTTAAATAAGTGAATTTATTTCTAATTCGGCATTTAATATAGTTATTTTAGAAAAGGAATCCATAAGAGAGATCTCTCGTTCTATAAAAAACCATAGGATACTATGGCTTTTTATGGAAGGAGAATTTTTGTCTTTTATAATCTCTTTTTATAAGAAAACTTTGTAAATTAGGAATAGCTTGTAGGATTTAGGCTTTTTATTCCATTTAATTAAAAACTATAACACAGGCAGTATGTAATTAAATTTGTATCTTGTTCAAACTCAAATTTCATTTGGTACAAAAAAAAAAAAAAAAAAAAAAAAAGGAATCGCTTACTCAAATATGCATTCAGCAGTAATATGTAATGAAACCTTCTTTTTCATTAATCAATTCCTACTATTAGTTGACTCTCTCTATAGATTTATTTATCTTGTTCAAATCTTCAATCGTTAATAATATACTTTCTATTCATCCTATCAAGTTAAAATAATATTTTTAAACTTGTAGAGGATGACACTTGATGTTAATAAAGATTTTTCAAATTTTAATTCATTGATTATCGGTTTTTCAGCCAAATTAGTCATTGTTACAACAATGCAGACAAACCATGCTCTTTATTCAAATCCTACTATTAGTTCACTCTATCCCTATATATTATATATCGTCCAAATTTTCAGCCGTTAATAAAATACTTTCTATTCATCCCTTCAAAGCAGGAATTGACTTAAAAAGAATTTTTTTTTTTACATTA
Organism: Trichonephila clavata; assembly: GCA_019973975.1. Classification (NCBI taxonomy): domain Eukaryota; kingdom Metazoa; phylum Arthropoda; class Arachnida; order Araneae; family Nephilidae; genus Trichonephila; species Trichonephila clavata. The sequence goes on from BMAO01022058.1 coordinate 25,968, forward strand.
CTTGTTTTCGGCATAAATTTAGTAACGAATTGAGTCGAGTTTATACATTATGTGCATAGATATATGATTATATTATGGTAGGATGTACTAATTTCTGTTTGAAAATGAATTTAATTTATAATCTGATTTAGCTTTCAAGTATGCAATATATATATTGTTTCTAGTTAATTTTGGAAGTTTGCTCTTTTATTTTTACACAGAGAAAGATAATACTTAGTCATAAAATACTAAGCTTTTAAACAGAGAAACTCGATTCATTGTCAGAGTGAAAATCATGGCTTCCGGTCAATCTATCACTCGCGATTCTTGTATTCTTATGAATATATAAACATATTGAATAGTGTGTGTTGATAAAACAAGTATTTACGAATACGTAACGATTAAACTGTAATTTGACGACCCTGAGCGGAACAAATAATCGATTAAATAAAAATCTAATCAATGAATATTCATTAGCTCAATGTATCTAAAATTATAATCAAACATTGTATTATGTAATACAGAAAATTTAATCTGAAAACAAGCATTTCACACACAAATCACTTTAGTAAACGCTTTTTATTCTGTATCAAATTATTTACCCTTTCGATTTACAGTAATTACATTTTTGAAAGATCGCCTCTAAATCATTATTGGTTTTATTTGAAATACTTATTCATAACCTTTTGGAATTTCTGGGTCATGAGTGATTTTTTTAAAAATAATCCAATATCTTTTCGTTAAAAACCCGGAGCTTCAAAAAACAATCATAAACAAGAATGTGAGCGCTTTCTGCTCGTAATCGTATTACTTACCATGCAATTACATAATTCAACTTTTTATTTAAAAAATATTGAACAAATCAATAATAAAAATAAATTTGTAGCATGTATTTAAACTTGCAATTTCGCAAGATGGTTATATATAGTTTTTTATGTATCCAATATGCTTTCGACAAGAAGCCAGCTTATACCGTGCGAATACGTCTACGTCAACGGAGAAAATGAAATGTTTGGCATCGTATTCAAAGCAAGCGCCGATATTGGCAAGAAAATTACTTTACTCTGTAATCCTGCAGAATGTCATGCCTCTCTTTCCTTCCCCTTTACTCATGTCATCCCCCTCTTCCTTCCCCTTTACTCACGTAAAAAAGTGCTCTCTATTTAACGACTTTCCACAAAAGCTTGTTTCCTCCCTGAACCAGTGTTGCCAGAAATTTGCACAGCAAAGTAGCACAAAGAAGGAGAAAAAGTAGGGAAACGATTTTCACTTGCAGTTTATAAATATCATTTATTAAATTTTGTAAAACTGTTTCAAAAAATACATTAAAATTCTTTAATTCATTTAAAATATACGTTAAAATTCTTTAATTATTTAATTCATTTAAAATACGTTCAAATTCTTCCTGCTCAGTATGCTGTGTATGTGTTTCATAGATTTCAGAATTATACTGAAGCATTTGTGGAGATGGCATGAAATCAATGCAGCAAGTCTCTCTTTCTTCTGTTTATCAAGATCATGGCATTGCAGACTGCATCATGTATTTTATATATTTGTTTTTGTTCTACATCAATCTGTTAAAATCGGGATTTAAAATTATATGAAATTTTCTTAACATTCACAACAATGCCCTTTATAATTTTTTTAACAGTACATGAATGCAACTTCAAACGATTATATTATTATGTTGACTATATTTAATTAATATTAAGTATAACTACTCAGCCAAGGAGTTCCACAAGGATCAGTACTCAGTCCTACGCTCTTCTCTATGTTTTTGGCTGGAGTGGAAAAGGTGATTACTGAGAGTAGCAGTATTGGTTTATATTTGCAGATGATATTGTCCTTTGGAATTCGATTCATGACGTACCTTCTATTGAGGTTAATCTATCCCATTGCCTAAGCAGAGTTAATAACTTTGTGACTGACCACAAATTCTCCTTTAATCTCACGAAGTCCGTGACCAGTTTCTTCACCACCAATAGACATCTATATAAATATCAACCAACTGTTTTTATAAAGGATCAAAAACTCTCATACATAAAACATCCTCAATATCTAGGTTTTACCTCAGACCAAGAGATTCTTTGTAATCGGCATATAGCGGACTTGGTTAGTAAAAGCAGAAAACGTCTGAATATATTGAAATATATCTCAAGGCGTGATTGGGGTGCAGATGCCTCTACTCTGAAAATTACCTATACTGCCTTGGTCAGGCCTGTTTTGGAGTTTGGTTCTGCCATTTTCTTTAGTGCCTCTGATTCTAACCTTAAGAAACTTGAAAGAATACAGCTGAGTGCTGCTCGAATCATCGCAGGTCTTCGTAACAGCTGTCCTAATAACTTAGCTCTATATGAGTGCGACCTTCAGCCTTTAGATATTAGAAGAAGTTATTGCTTGACCAAGTATTTCAACAAACTGCTCTGTTATGGTGATCAACACAGAACCTCTCAATACTTAAAAAATTGGACAGATAATCAAAGGTTGAAACGTAAAAGCCCCTTCTCCCAAGCACTTGCACAATACCTGAGTTTTAATGTGGAGTACCACTGCCTGACATCCATTATCAATCCTGTTCTTGGACTCCCGGGAGTCATGTTCCATACTACTTTAAGTACCAATGTCAATGAATTGTCTGACCACCCCGAACTTCTTAAACAATTGGCTCTGGAGGTGATTGATGGGATTCCACTGGATGCAGTGAAGATCTATACTGATGGCAGTAAGGGAGAAACAAACACTACTGGCAGTGGAGTTTTGATTGAACTACCTGGCCGCATCATCAAAATTCAGAGAAGAAATGCTGATCACGCTTCTGTCTTCAGAACGGAGCTAATAGCTATCCTGTGTGGTCTTTCATTGATTAATAACTTACAAGGCCAAGCTTTTTCTGAAATTTGGATCCTGACAGACAGCCGATCTTCCATTCAACATTTATCGAATTGGCCATCTATCGGTGACAGCACCAGCAGGAGTATTCTGCACCTTTTTAAGCAGCTTTCAGATCGGCACCCTATCCATCTACAATGGGTCCCTTCTCATGTAGGCCTGCCCGGGAACGAAGAAGCGGATGATCTTGCGAAAGCAGCTGCCAGTGATCCTGTGGACCCGGAAGACCACATGGTCCTTACGTCAACCGAGATCTACTCCAGGGCTAAAGAATTGTTATGTAGAACCTGGGTTGTCCCTCCTGTACACCCATGGTATTTTCAAAGACATCCTGGATCCGCCATATCATTCAAGGGTTCCAGATCGTATCAGACGGCATTCTCGCGATTTTCGACTAGTCACCTGAGGTGCATGAATTTTGAAGGTGGTAAAAGAAGCTACCCAATTTGCACCAAATGTGAAATCATTCTCCCCAGCACATTCTGCAATGTGTGGGGTTTTTATGTGAGGAGGCTGTGGCTTCTCCCCTGCTGTTCTTAGACATTTTGAAGATAAATGGACTCATGGATCTGGTCTAGTTTCACTAGACCAGATGGGGATTAGTTCCACCACCACCATTAAGTTAACTTAACACATAGATTTTCTAAATTTTAAAGTAAATATTTCAAAAACTATTGTAGAAATGATCATAATTTTTCATTCCTGTGTCTTAGCTTCTCAGTTTTGCTTCTACTTAAAAATTTATTGTATATTCATCAAATTTTTCAGCATATTTTTTGCTCTTAACATACAGTTTTTAACCGAATGAAATTTGCGAAATGTATTAAAATGCTTAAGATTCTATATATTAAAATTTTAATATAACATTTTATTCGAAGAATTGTTAGTACTTATGGTAAATAATTTTTAACTGCGTATATGTGCGATACATAAATATTTTTTTCTGAAATTTCTAATATAAAATTCCTAGTTTTGTATGAAAATCTGGATATTTTTTTAATGTTAATTACCAAAAATATCCAGATTTTAATTACTTGTTCTTCAGTTAGCTTTTAAAAAAATAAGTATTGAAGAATTTTGCATTAAAAATTATTTTTTAAAAATAAATTTGAAATTGATCTTTATATTTATTTATATGCGTAAATGCCAACTGTAAATGTATCCGGATATTTTTAATTACTATTCATTAAAATATTCAAGGTTAAAAATATGAATTTGTGGAAAACCTCCCTCATTCATGTTCTCTCTGAAGTAAACTGAAATTCAAGCATTTTTTTTTTAAATTCAAATATAATTTGGTGTACCTCAACAATACGTAAGATGCCCTAACACCTGGCTTTAAAATTTAAAAAACAACTAATGGATCTAAATTAGTTTTTTCATGGTTATTTTTGTCAAAGCATAAGAATTTTTTACAAATAATTTGATGCAAATGTTTAAAAATTATTCATTTTTAGTAGTTGGAAAGTTTAAAAGGTTTTAAATTTTGAAGTGTTCAGTTTCTTGATTAATTTTTTTGACACCTTATAATGAAATAATCATGTTTTAAAAGCTGAAAACATTGGTTAAGAAAAGAAAAATGAAGCAATAGAATATAGTTATAGATAATTATAGAGATATACATTATAAAAACTTAATTTTCCGTTTGATCATTTTAAGGTGAAGCAAAAATACGAGTTAATCAGGCAAAGAGAATATACTTAAAAATTAATTTTTCCAACTATATAAAATAGTAGATTACCGTCCCAACTTGTTAAAACTTCAAATTAATATAAAAACAAAGGTGAATTTTATAATATTTTATTTATGCGTTGGAACTTTTCAAAACTTGAAAAAAATCGTTAAATTGCGAAAACTACAAAAAGAATTTATTTAATTCAAACGCAATAATATCTCAAATCAAGCTAATTTACAAACACTAACTTATATTTCGTTCACTAAGGGTTCTGAAGAAATTCTTCCCAGCTTTTTTACGATTACTTGCGAGCCATAAAACTTCCTGCTAGTGTCCATCGTGTCGTCGCAACCCTCCCTAATTATCTTTTATGATGTTAAACCTTTAAAGGGGGGAAAGAATTTCGGGAAAATACGGCCTACCCACTTTTGAAACACTCTTGAAGTCGGAAAAAGACGGCACTAAAGACGGTAAGTGGCCGCGGTAGCCAAGTGGTCTAGGCATCGGATCGTGGCTAGCATGTCATGAGCTCGATCCCAGTACCACTGAAGACCCGCCGTGTAGGGGAGCGATGCACGTAAAATGTGTCGAGAGCTCAAACGTCCTCCCGTTGGTGTGGTGTGGTAGTTAGGAGAGGGGGGTGCCAGCTCAGGTGTCGTCCGCATCACTTGACCATGGTTCAAAATTACGCGGACCGTCCCCAAAAGCCCTCGTGTAGCTGAACAGTGGGACGTTAATATTCACTCACTCACTCACCCAAAGACGGTAGTTCTATTAGGATTCGTTATTTCACAATTACTTTTCCAGATTAATATTTAAAAAGAAATTCTCGCTTTAAGGCTATTTATTAAGAATATTACATGTCTCATTTTCATGCTCTATCGGGATTAGAAAGAATCCCACCATTACTTTTCTTTTATCACTTACAGTGGCGGGAGAGGGTAGCCGGGTTTAAACAGCACCTTAGATATACTCCAATTCGTGGCGGCGGCGAAAGGGGAGGGAGAAATTATGGCGTTTCCTGTGTTTTCGGAGTGGCAAAACATACTGCAACTCCATGTTTTCTTGAGGCGACTAAAATCGCTATTTTTTTGTGGTGATATTTCCGGGGGAAAAAATCATTTTTTTTTCGAAACATGTTCTAATGCTAAAAGTAGCAAAAAGTAGCGGGTTCTTCAAGTGAAGTAGCATAAAATTCGCAATGTAGCATTAGGATGAAAAAAGTAGAGGAAAGTTTTAAAAAGGTAGCAAAATTCGCGAAAAATCGCGCGTTCTGGCAACACTGCCCTGAACATCTTCGCACATTCCCGAGCAGTATGTTACAGTTAATATCTTTATTTGTGATTTGGAGCAACAAAGGCTATTATCCCATACAAAACTATCAAGTACCAATAGGTTAGCTAATGTCAAAATAGTTCATCTTCTGAATAAAAAATCTGAATGTTGATCTGTTTGATATAGCTTTCTCCAGTAACTCTTTGAAGGTGATATTACAACTAGGATCAATTTTGAGAAAAGCTTTACGATGATTTCGAGGGTGAGTATATCTATAGCATCTTAATAAAATATGCTCCAAGTCATTTAAACGATTACAAGAACTACACATTGCATTATTCGTTAAATTAAATTTTTGAAGAAGTCCTGGAGTAATGATCATTTTGCTAAAGATTCGAGTTCATAAAATTTCTTCTATTCTATTATTTGTCCATTTAGAGATGTCCCAATGTTTATAATATGGCCCAAATTTTCAAAATACTTGCTTAAATAAAAATTATTATTTGCTTTCTTAAATCTTTCTTGATATATTTTTTTACTGATGTCTTCTAAAGCAATCCAGTCGATATAAACGTCAGACTCCGTGGCAGATCTTGCGAGATAATCCGTCTGCTCATTCCATAGTATATTAGAGTGTCCCGGAGTCCAAAGTAATATCAGTTTATTGGTATATGATTGTATGTAAATTTTGCTAGCTAGTCTGTGAATCGCACTATGTGATTTAATAGAATAATTTTGAAGAACATGGAGAACAGAGAGGCTATCAGATAAGATTAACAGATTTTTGTTTGAAACAGTCAGATCATCTAAAGCTTGGCAAATAGCCAAAGCTTCAGCAGTAAAAATAGAGTTATTGTGATTTATTGTATAAGCAAAAGAGAGATTTTCTGTTATACCAGCTATGGATGTTATTTGATCGTTTTTCGATGCATCGGTGGCTATTATATGGAAGTCCTGAAAATCATGCTCAACTGTTTCATCAAATAAACCCCTTATAGTTTGAATTGGTAACTTTTCTCCTGGAATTTGAAGTTATTGGTATATATTGTAACGTCGTGAAACTTGGTAGCGTATTGTGACGCCACGCTAATCATTAAAAAAAAAACTTTTATTGTGTTGTGTGATCTAAAATTGATTTATTTACTTTTTACTATTAAAAGATCACTATGAAGAGAAAAAGAATTCAGTTACAAGTGTTAGATCCATTTAGCCAGTTCTATTTAGTATTGGTGCTAGTTCTAATTTAGGCAGTCTATTGCGTTGGTGTCCACTCCTCGCTTCTTCTTTAGTCGCCCGTTGGATACCGCCTCAGGAGTCAATCTCGCTAGTCCATCGGGTTCTATCTCGGGAGTCTATTGTCGGAGTCGATCGGGAGCCATCGCACTTCTTCCTTCGTCCGCAGGATTCAGTTTCGGGAATCTATCGTGGGAGTCTATCCGGAGTCCTCTTCCTCTTTGACGCTGATCATCATTGGGAAACTGGAACGCGGAGCGTTCCTCCGTCCCATACTGGTTGTATTGTGCTCTTATAGTTGTTAGGCCTTAATGGAATTTGAGTCCTGGAAAATTGTGATAGATGTAGAAGGTAGTTGTGGTTAAGCTGGGTGATAGATGGAACTGGGTAAGATTAATTGGTTCTTGCTAACGGACGAGGAGCTCGTCTGTTATTGCTGAAAGGGGATTAGTGAGATAGCACTCTATACGCTGTCCTGGCGTCGGAGAGATAATTAAAAAATTAAAAATAAGCATGAAAAGAAGTTGGTTGCCTGTGTGGTTCATTGAGAAATTAAAGTAAATGAGCAGGGAGATACGTGTGATAATGCGAAAAATTTTGATAGGATCATTCGCCAAAAAGGAATGATCCTCTAAACTAATTTAAGGGGGATTGTAGGAGTCCAGTAAAATTCTTCTGGGTCTCTTACTATTGATATTAGGATTGTAGTTTTCTAGGTTTAAGATATTAGTATTATTGATGTTAGGTAAATTGTCGAAAAACTTTATGGCTAGATTTTGTATGTGAACTTTAAATATAGGAATTTTGAGAACTTTATAAATTTCTTTATTTTTGGTGTATCTACAAATTTTGGTAATGGTTCTAATGAGGGAGTTTTGGGCTGAATTTAAAAGGTTGATGTTAGAATCTGCTGCGTATCCCCACACAGGACAACCATAAGTTAAAATGGGCCGCAAAACGGCAGTGTAGAGAAGTACTTTGTTCCTTAGGTTCAAATGAGAATTCCGGCAAATTAAGGGGTAAATTGAGCGTACTGCGTTCCGGAATTTATCACGCGCATGTGTGATGTGTTGTTTCCATGTCAGATTTTTCTCTAGGATTAGTCCTAGGTATTTCGTACTCTGAGACCAGTGTAGTGGTGTGGTATACAGGGTAGGAGGTGTGCAAGGCTTCCTCCTCCTAGTGAAGAGTACTGCTATTGTTTTGTCTATGTTAATTTTAATTTTCCAGGTGTTAAAGTAGTTCTCGAGTAGGTGTAGATGTGCGTTAAGAGCTTTTGTAATAGTGTCATGATTTTTAAAGGTAGCAGATATGGCAGTGTCATCCGCATAAATATTAGTGATGGTTAGTTTGTGAGTAGGGATGTCGTTTATATATATATTGAATAATAATGGGCCAAGTAGGCTTCCTTGTGGAACACCGTACTTGATAAAAATAGTAGAGGAAAGAGTATTATTGACTTTAACATTAAAGGATCTATTTACAAGGTACGAATTAATTAGATGTATTAAAGCAGGTGGGAAATTGTTAGTTATAAGTTTATAAATGAGACCGCTGACCCAGACCCTGTCAAAGGCCTTCTGAATGTCCAGAAAGACAGCCCCAGTGGACCTGCCTCTCTGAAATCCAGAAGAGATATTTTCAGTCAATCTGAGCAGCGGGTGATAAGTGGAGAGATGCCTGGTGAAACCATATTGATTTGGATTAATAAAATTGTTATTGTTAGTGAATGTATTTAATCTATTGAGAATTATATGCTCGGTAATTTTACTTAAGATACTTAATAGGGAGATGGGACGATAACTTTCTGGGGAGTGACTTTTTTTATTTGGTTTTAAGATTGGAAATACTATTGCACTTTTCCAGTTGTTAGGAAAGTGTCTAAGAAAAAGAATCTTGTTAATTAAAAAGGTAAATAATAGAATAATTTTGAGAGGGAAGTTCTTAACCATTTTGTTAGAAATATTGTCTTTTCCTGGGGCTTTGTTATTAGAAAGATTTTTAATGTATTTAATAATTTCATCTGGGTTAGTTGGGGTGATGGGGAGAGGCGGGGGGTGAGAGAAGAAATTTTCTAGCGTATTACTGATCTTATTATCGATAGGGTATTCACCATCAGGCCTAATATTTTCCGAGAAGTTATTTTTAAGAGTAGCAGCAAGTAGATTCGCCTTCTGTTCATCGCTGTTGGCAATGCCAGAGGAGGTTGTGAGGTTAGGAATGTTAGTGCGCTTTTTACGGAAGAATTTCTGACTCTGCCATAGGCTATTGTCGGTTGTATTGAGTGCTTCAAGTTTATTGTTCCAGGTTTGCTGAGAGTGTTTTTTGAGTGCTTTTTTGAGTTGTGCTTGTAATCTGTAGTAATTAGTTCTGTGTGTAGGATTTAAGGTTTTATTGTAAGCTCTTTTAGCTTTATTTTTAGAGTAAATTAATTCTTGGATGTGATTAGGAGTGAAAGTGTGTTTCTTGTTTTCTATTGGTTTAGAGGCTTGCTGGTGGGCGGAGCTCACGGTAGCGGAGAGAAGAGAGATTTTGGATTCGAGCACATCGGGATTACGAATGTTTTTAAATTCAGACAGGTGAATAGAATTAATTAAATTTTTACGGAATTTTGTCCAACAGGTGGTAACTGCTCTAGAATTGTCATTGTGAAATGGTGAGGAAAGAGTGAAATTTAAAAATACAGGGTTGTGATCCGAGGAAAGTTCAGGGATGGAATCTATTGTGAATGGGTAGTTAAAGTTATTAATAATGGCTATGTCTAAGGTATTTGCAGTCCCGTAGCCGTACCGGGTAGGGGTGTCGGGGTATGCGATTGTAAGATTAAGAAGGTCCGTGAAAGTTTTTAATTGCTTTCCTCGGATGGAGTTGATTGAGCAGTTCCACTCATTGTGTGTGGCGTTCAGATCACCAAAGATCACACAATTACTATTGGTCTGAAGTAATTGTTCGAAGTCTAATGTGAACATTCTATCGTCCGCGCGGTGCGAGACGTAGACAGAAATAATTGATATTGGGTTGAGATTAGGAGGAGTGAGAACAACAATTGTGGCCTCGATGTGCTGGAGTGTAGGATTGGGTAAGTTATAGTGTGGGATATTTCGTTTAATAAGAATTAAAGTACCACCGTGAGCGTGTCCGTCCGTGATGAGGTCGTTGCGGTAGCAAATGTAATTTGGAATGTTGATGTTGTGTTTAGGTCTCAGATGTGTTTCTTGCATAAGAATAAGATCGGGAGAGTACTTCTCTACGAAAATTTTAAATTCCATAATTTTATTAAGTATGCCGTTTGCATTCCATGAGCAAAGTTTAAGACCAATCAAGTTGTATTTATTCATCATCATTATTAAGATAAGCCTCTAATAGGGCGTGTAATTCTTGTTTAGTTAATTTATTTTTGTTTGTTTTTTTGGGTTGAGGAGTTGGATTATTAAAAGAAATAGTTGCGATTTGCTGCGTAAGAGTAGTAAGAGCTTGGATTGTTTGTTGTAGTGTTTTGAGAATAATTGCTTGAGGGGTATTTTCATCTTCGCTAATATTATTGATTGATTGTTGTCTAACAACTTGATTGGCCTGATTTTGAGAGGATGTAGCAGGAATTCTTAAGTGTGTCGGCATCTGGTGTGGGTTTTTAGAGTTAGAGGTTTTAGTGTTAATTGAAGCTTGAGCATATGTAGTGTTGGGTCTTATTAGGCTATCAACCGCAGAGGAGTAATTGTTAGGTGTGATGTTGGAACCTTTGCGAGGTTTAGGGTAGAGAGGGCATTTAGTATAATTTGCCATGTGTCCGTACACATGACAGTTAATGCAGTAGGTTTTTTCTCTACTCTTTTGATTGCACATTCGCGAGTTTGATGTGCTTCGCCGCATTTCAGGCATCGCGGGATAAAGTGGCAGTTTTCGGCCGTATGATGGAAGGTGTTACATGAATAGCATTGGGTAACCCCTTTGCCATTGTACCCTTCAACTCTTATCATTAGGTAGCAAAGATGCGTTAGGTGAAAGATTTTTAAATTTTGTAGATTTCGGGGGAGAGTTATTAGAAAGACTGCAAGTTCCTGTTTTGTGATTCGTCCAATTAGTTGAGTGACCTTTTCTATTGTGTAGCCGAGTTCGGTAAGGTTTTCATGTATGTCATCGGTTTTAGTATCCTTGGGGAGTCCTTTTAAGACGACCTTAATTGGCCTTTCATGTTGGGGTTTAATTACAAAAAATTCATACTTTAGTTTTTCGACTGCATCATTTAGGGTGCGGTAGTCGTCGTAATTATTAGTGTAGAGCCTTATGAGTTCACCTGATTTTCTGCTGCGGAGGGTTGGGATTATTTCCGTGAGTGCTTTGAGTCGTTTCATGTATTGAGTGTCAATTTTTAGGAAAACCGGGGGTGGGAGAGAGTTATTTGTATTTGAGTTCGGTTTGCTGGTGTTTTTATTAGGGCTAGACGCGGGTGTTTTTAAATTAGTTGTGTGTTGAGAAGTTCCTGCTATATCCGTTTCGTTGACATTAAGTCCATTAAATTTATTATTAGTATTAACATTAAAGTTTGAGAGATCTAGGAGTTGTCTTTTAAATGTTTGTCTAGGAGTAGGCGAGATGAATCCATCTTCACTTTCCTTCCTTTTATTACTGTTAATTTTAGGTAGTTCAGGGAAATCAATGTTTTCAGATTTTGTAGGTGAGTTTACAGGGGTGTGGTGAATTTGACAGCCAGGGGTAGTACAGCGAGGAAGAGAGCTAAACTCACTTACCGCTTGTTCTTGTCTGGAGTAGAGGTAGGCTTGTCTCGTGTAGAGGTCAGCAAGTTCCGGGTCTTCTTCTGAGGCATAAGGAGCTATGGAGTCGATCGTATGAGACACGTTGCTGTATAAAATTGAGAATTTTCTCAATTCAGAGTGAGCATATTGGAGCCGTTCGCAGTTGCTGGTGGTAGGAGTAGAGGATCTGGAGGATGGGAGAGAGGCATTGTGGGCAAATTCCATTTCCGAGGGGTGGTCAGAGGCCATTTCCAAGTCGTTAGGAGGTAAATCAATAGGGTAATCTAGGTTGAAGAGGCTGTAAAAATACAGCACAAGTCGCAGACAGTTGACGCCCTATCCAAAGCACACTTCTTTTCTGTCGTCGGCCAAATATTCAAATATCAGTGCTGAGAAAATTCCCAGAAAATTTTGCTGAATCAATGAAAGAAGCGATCACAGAATAAACAGATCTTTCTTTTTCGTCCGTCGTCCGTCGTAGGAAAAAGAGTTCATCTCTCTTGCGTTCCGTCGCTAAAAGTCGTCTCCGCGTCCCTCTTCCTCTTTTCTTGGGTCCACTCTTTTAAACTCTAGGGGCGAGTCCACTCCACACCCCTCATCAACCCCCATTGGCCGGCCTCAAGGTTTTGCACCCGGCACCACGGTCTCGCACGTTCGCCATTCATGCAGAGATAACAAAAGTTCCGGTCCCTCTCAAAGGTCCCCGGCGACAAGGGCTTGACTGACATCTGGCACTTCAAACATCTCGCCGCCTTCTGTGGAGGCGCCAGCCTTTCAAGACGGACAATCAATGCCTATGAATGGAAAATAATGTAATGATGCCCAGCCCATAGTGTTTGCCAGTCACACCGTCGCCGATGGTCCAGCTGTCCAGCAAAACACAATGACGCCAAAGCCACGTGTTCCCCAGCTGTGGATTCCTTTATGAATAGAGGTGATTTCTCCATTGTGCTACGTCACAATATTTTACAAGGGAGAAATGAAAAGGATGATATTCTGGGGATTGTGATGATTTGATTACTATTAGCATTTAAAGTGTGTAGTATGTTGACAATATTATTTTTATCCTCCTTTATCATTTTTAAATTCAGATAATCAGGATTATTGCTATATAATGGAGAAAAGCTTTGATTGGACATTTGAGAAAGGAAAAATTTATTTGCCAGTCTTCTGATTTTGTCCGAGAGAATTTCTTGTCCAGCCAGTTTCATTAGTACAATATTTGGTGTCCATTGTAGAAGACCTAGTGTAATACTGAGAGCTTTGGTTTGTATTACATTAAAAGGCTTCAACTGATTGTGTGTCAGACCATTTATTAATTATATAACACGTGTAAAAAAAGGTGCTACAGATACTATTATTGATTGATTGGATAAGATTTTCAGCTCTCGGACCATATATATAATGCTTGTAAGCCATATCTTTAAGAGCATAGAGTTTTTTCAGTGCTTTATTTTTCATTTGATGCGTGATATTAGAATTTTGATTTCGTTTCGCGAAAAATATACTCCTAAATATTTAATAGAAGATGGCCACGGTAGAGGGGTCCCAGCTAATAATATATTAGGAAATGAGTGAATCCTTTTGTTCGAGAGTTCAGCTATTGTACTTTTGTATGGGCTTAAACTCAATTTCCAATAATTACACCATTGACTTATTCTCTCTAACGTATTTTGTAATTTACAACAGATGATATCGAGCGATTGATATGAGGAATAGATAAAAATATCGTCAGCATATATGGAACACTTGACACCAGTCTCCAATGTTTAAAAAAAGTCATACATATAGATAGTGAATAGTAATGGAGACAGTACACTACCTTGGGGGAGTAGTGTTTTTTCAGATGAAAGGCATACCCTCCATCGAATTTGCAACGATCTGCAAGATAAAAATTCATACATCCAAAGCGCTATTTTCCCAGTTATACAAATTTGTAAACACTTGTAAATGAGACCGTCAATATATACGGAGTCATATATATAAGCACTCTTTATATCTAAGCTAATCCCTACGAAGTATTTTTTTCCAACTTTGCGTCTGTAATTGCTTTGTAAATTATATAAGTTGCTGTTCTGTTATCTTTAAAAGGAACAAATCCATAATGTGTGGCTGATGTAGTTTTTGTTCTGTTGTCAGGAAGTGGGCAATTCGATTGGCTAAAATTCTTTCAAATGTCTTAGAAAAAACTGATGTTAAAGCAATAGGTCTACATGAGGAGATTTCAGTTTTATCTTTGCATGGTTTGGAAATTAGATGAAATATAGCATGCTTCCATGCATTTGGGACAATTGACTCATCAAATAACTGTTGAAAGAAATTTAAGATTATCGTTCTTTCACTAGGATTCAATAGTTTCAGGAATTTAGCCGGGATCTGGTCTGCACCTGGGGTTGTATTCTTAGCAGATTTTATTGCTCTATTCAATTCAGATATATGAAGGGGTTTGTTGATTAAACTATTATCTTGGGCAAAAAAAGTCCAAATGGAGTGGCTTATGGATAATATTATTGGATGTGAAGTTCTCTGCACAGTGTTGCTTGAATTTGTGGATGATATATTATTCTGTTATGTATTTGAAGGAAATTCAATGTTCACTCGGGATTATTTATCATTGCGATTTTCTTTAGGATGTTATAGAATATTCTTGGGTTAGGAACATTATTGCATACCGTATCCCAGTATTTCTTTTTGGATATTTTGATATAAAATCGGAGCCGGCTGGAATATTGCTTATATCGAATCCACAATTTTGGGAAGATTTCCCGAATGGCTTTTTTCTGAAGTATTTCTTGAGTTTATAAAGGTTATGACAAGCATTATTCCACCAGGGAGGGAAGATTCTATTAGAGGTTTTTATATTTCTAAGTATTATTTGAAAATATTTTAGCAATATTGACAGATAGGCGATTACAATCATAATCTATCTTAAAAACTGTTGATTTTGCTTGTTTTATTGCTGAGGGCCAATCCCCTTTTTTATAGTACATTTAATCGAGTTATGAAAATTAAAAATAGTGATAATAGGACAATGGTCACTATTGTAGGAGCTGTCTAAAACGAAAGTATTGCTGTATCCGATGAGGCTTGAAAAGCATAAAGTAAAATCCAGAAGAGCACTAGAGCCAACATTGCTTCTATGCGTTGGAACATCAGTATTGAGAATAATGAAATTACAATGTGTTTACCAATCGACAAAGATTTTACTGTATTGAGAAGTATGATTTGAGCCCCACATTGGGTAATGCAAATTAAAATCTCCGAATATAAAAAATGGGTCCGATAAGGAATCAAGAAAAGAATTAAGTTGTGTATATTAAGTCCTCGAGATGCATATAAAATTATCAGATGAAAGGAAGTATCATTAATTATAATTTGCAATATTAAAATTTCATAGTCTGAAGAGGGCGTATTGTTACAGGATATTTGTCTGGCAGAAATATTTGATGGTACTGCTATCAGCAGCCCTCCTCCTGGTCTGTCTTGTCTGAAAATGATTTTACCTGGGATTTGCAAATTGTTGTTAGGTTTTAAAAAAGTCTCTTGAAATATCAAAACATCTGATTGGGAAAAGGAAGGAGTTTTTAACCAAATAAGTTTGTTATTTAAACTACTACAATTCCATTGTAGAAAACGCATAAAAAAGATATACTAGGGAACATAAAATATCAAAAAAAATTTCTAATCCTCCGCTTGAGGAAATGAAATATATTTACAGATATAGATAATTTATCTATAGTTTTAAGAAAGAAAAATGTAACTCAGAATTCGCGAATAATATCTGCAGTTTAAAACTTGAAAATTATCCAATTTCAATATTATTTTATGTATCATCTATATTGTAAGATGTACTTGGTATGGATATTTCAATTTTCTTGCGGTAGACTTATCCTTTTTTTTTTCTATTAGCGATGACCGGTTGTTTACTAATTTCTATTATTCCTATCAAATGTTTAAAGATTGATTCTATCATTATTTGCATCGAGTTCATTATGGCTCTATTTTCTACTATGTTTTCTAATTTTTTCTCAAATTCTTGTATATTTGGTCCTGGGGCTGTTGTTTTTACTGCTATAGCTTAATTTGCGGAGTGAGTTTCCTTGAATTTTCGTCGAGCCTCTCCCAAAGTTAAGTGCTTAGTACATTTGAATTCGAGAATTTTTCTTCTTCTTTTATATGGGACAATATATTGGGGGAGTTTGTCGGATGATCTCCTTAACAGTTTGTGCAATTTGAATGATTTGTACATTGTCCAGAATGGGATCCTCCCCAATTAATACATCGAACATCGCTGGAACAAAAACGTGATGAGTGCACGAAACTATAACAATTGCTACATTCCCGGGGTTTGTCTATGAATAATTGAGTTCTATGATTAAACAAGATATCAATCATTGACATGGCCAAGTAATTTTAGCGCGTTTTTCACATGTTGTATTTCACAATAATGCAACCATGAACTTTTTACTAACAGAAAGTAGTACTGTACCTCTCCTCTAAATGTACTACTATTGAGCTGAAAAGAAATAATGACATAAATCTGTATCAGCACTATAAAAAAGCAAAAAAAAAAAAATTTTTTTTTTACAGAAGCTACTAAAGCCCGGACTAGCGAAATTCAGGAAAATTTGTAGGAAAATTCGGGAAAACTATGGAAAAATTTAAATATGATTCAGCTCATCTAGGGCACAAATGCGACCCAATGCCGCAAGCCCGAGGTCAATTGGTTTCTTATTGGCTGAGAAAAAGGTACGACAAAATATGGAACGAAGACGAAATCTGTGTCATAATAGCGCTTTTGTTCCACTACGTGAAAAACGCGCTAAAAACTAAAGTTTTACACATTCTGGTGTATTAAAATGCCCTGAATAGTAATTAAGACAGGAGAAGCTTCTTGACGACTATTTGTCTTGATGAATCTACGGGTTTCAACAATTTCAAAATCATATTTGAGTTTTTATAATTCAGTTGCCACATCTGCCAGATGTACATTAGTCGGGATGTCAAAAAGTAGGAATCGTGAAGAGAACCCTTCCCATATTATGTTGGCTTTTACTGGAATATTTAGAATTTGTTCAATAACTGTTATCTGAACAGCGCATACAGGAGCCTAAGTGTTTATTTTTATTTTTCCACTTCCACTTTCCACATATGCGTTATTTTATCATGCCTTGGTATTTTGTTTTTAATTCAGCATGTAATAAGTGAGGGTTCGATTTCAAATTTCATTAAAGCTTTTATTGTCAATTCGCAGAATTAATTATTGGGCAGTTTGGGTAGATTTAAAATATTTATAGTCTGTAGCTTCCTTCATGTTATCGGTCATTTTTGCTTCATAGGATTCCGTAATCCGGAATGTGGAGTGACTCAACTTGAGACTCCTTCAAGCAACAAAAATGGGCAAAAAAAGAAATTGGTTAACTTACCAAAGTCCAGAAAAGAAAGGAAATAAATAAATAAAACCTCTTTCTTAGAGGTGTACCAAAATATATTAATTCACTGGTAAAAAAAAGGGCCTTTTAAAACTCAGTTCAGAGGCAACAATCTCGAAATTTCAAAACACACGTCCAAGTTTTCATCACACAAGTAAACCACGCAGCATGTTTATGTCAGGGAGTGAATATTAACGTCCCCCTGTTCAGCTACACGAGGGCTTTTGAGGATGGTCCGCGTCATTTTGAACCATGGTCAAGTGACGTGGACGACACCTGATCTGGCACCCCTCTCCTAACTACTACACCACACCAACGGGAGGACGTTTGAGCTCTAAACAGATTTAACGTGCATCGCTCCCCTACACGGTGGTCTTCAGTGGTACTGGGATCGAACTCATGACACGCTAGCCACGATCCGATGTCTAGACCACTTGGCTACCGCGGCCATATTTATATCAGGAAGCTCGGCACGAAGAACGGAATCACCAGATACCTTCACTTTCTCGCATTTGAATTATCGGAAACTGTGGCGTAGCTACCAATGGGCTAGGCGGTGCCATGCACTGGGGCCCTCAAGCTCAGAGGCAGTAGCGGCGCGAGACCTGAATTTAATGTGGGCCAAATACATTTCGCGAGGCCCTGTGGTGGCGAAAGAAGAGGGTTTGTAAAGTAAAAAAAAAAACAATTTTTATTCATAAAGAAAAAAATAACCAAACTTTTCCTCATATTTCTTTGACACATTAAACAATAATGAAAGGGGGGGAAAATTAAGAAACGGAAATTTTCTACTTGTAGTTTTGTTGAAATCCTTAATGATTGTGGTTCGTAATATATCTTAGATGCTATATCTGCTTCAATAGATAAAACTACCAAAGCTGTGAAAGTCTTTCTTGACCCATTGTACTTCTTACATAATTTTTTTATTAGTTTTGATTTTGAAAAGCTCCTTTTAGTGGAAGCGGTACTTACATGTATTGTTAACAAAATTAGAATGACAATGTAAATATTTGGAAAAATTTCTTTCCAATGACACATTGGAGCAGATGCTTCATGTCTGTAATGGTATTGGTTTGGGATCATATTCTGCAATTCTTCATATAATTCATAAGGTTGAAAGTCACTGCTATCACCTTCAGACACACAGACAACAATCCAAAACCAAAATTCCCCCCACCCCACAGATAACGAAAACACAAATGAAAAGCCCTTCGGGATAATGGACGCCGTCTTCGAAATTAAAAAACTCTTCGCTGATTACCCATTCCTTCCGGAATTGGGAAGCAGCTAAGAGCGGTCAAGGGAAAAGACAGGATAAATGTATTCTATGAGCACGTAATGAAAAATTACGAGTAGTTTATTCTACTCTTTTTTCAAACGTAAAGATAGTAGCTGGGGGGTATATTTTGGAGCACCTAGTCCTTCGACAGGACTCTAATCTCCTATCGGGTAATAATGATGCCTTTAGCGAGTTGTTTTGCCAGTGTAAATGGTAATTAGAAAATAAAAATAATACTTTAGAGATGCATGAAATAAAGGGAAAAAGTAGGAATGAGAGAGAACTCTCATGACGGTATATATCTGAATGTGGAGGGAGCGTTCCGATTGGCCGAGACAGAAGTTCGGCCAATGGGGTAAGAAGAGATCTTAAAAAGTAACAACCAATCAGAGCGAGGCTGTCGTTCAACATAGTTGAATGACAGATCGGAGGGTGAGAAAGTTAAATAAAGTATTTGAAATAGGAATAATATTGCAATAGAAACGTAAAGATAAACCCTAACCACGCCTCCCGGGCGCACTCGACCTTCCAATGGGAGCCGAGTTGCCCGGCCAATAGGAAAGCTTGCTCTCCTACCTCCGAAGATTTCTTACCTTCCTCCGAGCCATTTTGAACCACCTGTCTTTTCCCCCAATTTCCATACATCTCATCGACACTCAGACACCTCTCCCCCCCCCTCCGACAAAAAGATTTTTTAACATCCTCCATATGGAAATATATACATATAAAGTTTTTCAACAAAAAAGGGCAAACTATGAGACGAAAAGCTTACCACCCAATTCGAAAAGAAAGGGAGATTATGATCTCGACAGAGATCGAGCGCTCCAAATTTATTATTTAACACCTGCTATCACCTATTTACAGGTCTGTGTGTAAATCTTGAGAGATTTTCAGTATTTGCTCTTTCGGAATATTTTTTAACTTGTCATGGAGTTTTTAATTAGTCATAGAGAAAACCAAAATTTTCAAAATGATTTAAAGACATAAATCTTGAATCCATATTGCTTATCACAGAATCAATCATGGTATTAAAAAAGTGTGTATCGTACCGTCTTTTGACAGACTCTATAGGTTGATCTCCGCCTTCATAATCAAACGTTCTTTTCTTTTTGGCTATCCTTTTATTTTTAAAATCTTTTGGCAAATCATAACTACTGTTGTTCTTTTTGTAAAAATAATTCTTCAGACCTCTTCTGGACAGCACACTTTATTATGGACAATTAAATAAAACGATTAAGAAATACTGCACACAGCATAAATAAAGTTCATAGCACACAGCGTGTAGATCGTGTGGTCCCCGTAGAAGAAGTGCGTTGGATTAAGCGGGAAAAAGAACGCGTGGGCGCATCACACAGATATCCTTACGCCAGAAAAAATAGTTCGCTCGCTTCAACCCAACACACCCCTCCTGCGAGTGATGCATTTTTTTTTCAAACACAATTACAATATCATAAACACATATACATAATAAACATAAAATATAACAAATACAGTGACATAAAAATCATGAGAGTAATGAAATTTTTTCCATTGAATATTGTAACTTTTGTACATTCGTGGCTTTAGTAAGAAAATCTGCAATTAAAACATCAGTTTGAATGTATTCCAATTTTATTGCAGTATCTTCAATTAAATCTTTCACAAAATGAAAACGTAAATTCATATGCCTTGATTTATTTGAAGAACGGTTACCCTTAATCCACTGAATTGCTGCTTGACTATCAGAATTTAAAGTTACAGCACTATTTATAAATTGTTTACATTTTAATTCAGTTAACAAATTTACAGTCCAAATTATATCTTTACAAATTTCAGAAATAGAAAATAACTCTGCTTCACATGTTGATAGACTAACACTTTTCTGTTTACGACATTTCCATAAAATTAATGAATTACCAAGTAAGATTACACCACCTGAAAATGATTTTCCATTTTCTGCATTTCCCCAACTTGCATCTGAACTAGCATTTAAAATACCAAATTCTTTTTCATAAAACAATTTTTTCTCTTTTGTACCCATCAAATATCTTAATACTCTTTTAGCCAAATTATAATGTCTTTTCTCTGGTTTATGATTAAATTGTGATAAATAAGATGTTACAAATGAAATATCAGGGCGAGTTCTATTAGCTAAATACAAAAGTTCACCAATTAATTCCTGATACATAGTAATGTCAATAAATTCATTTGTAGAAGAAAAACTTTTATCTTCCCCTTTCACAATTGGAGTCTTAACACTTTTACAATTTTCTAAATTATATTTAATCAATAATGAATTAATATATTCACACTGAGATAAATAAATACCATTTTCATGTTTTTCAATTTCCATACCTAAAAACTTATCAGTTTTGTTTTCAACCACTTCAAATACATTTTTAATCTTATTTACAATATCTTCATACATTTTATCATTGTTACAAAAAATAGCTAAATCATCTACATACATACATAATATAAGAACAATTTGATTATCAGTTTTAATAAATACACAATTATCAGAAGCTAATTGTTTTAAACCAAATTTTTCTAATTCACACCTTAATTTCATATACCAGTTTCTACCTGACTGTGGCAAACCATAAATACTCTTTTTCAATTTACAAACTTTGTCATCTCCAATTAATTTCTCATAACCAGGTGGAGGTAACACATACACAGTCTCTTCTAAATCACTATATAAGTAAGCAGTTTTTACATCAAAGAAATTAACATTTAATTTTAATTTAGCTGCAAGTGCAATTAACAATCGAAAAGATTCAATATTTACAACTGGTGAATACGACTCTGAATAATCTATATTTTTAATTTGATTAAAACCAGCTGCTACAAGCCTGGCTTTGTATTTAAAAATTTTCCCAGCATCATCTTGTTTTAAAACTATACACCCACTTAGTTTTTATCAATTTTGATTTTGCAGGTTTTTGTACTACTTCCCATACTTTATGTTTATCTAACGAATCTAATTCATTCTCCATTGCTAATTTCCAATTTTCCCAATTAGCACTATTTTTTGCCTCAAAATAAGAGTTCGGTACATTATCCATTAAATGAACTGACATCTGCTTAGATTTTAGTCTTTCCGACCTTCTAACAGGGATTTGATTTTGTACATCATTCAACTCAAGTACTGGGAGTTGGATTCTGCCTGTCTGAAGCGATGATGTAGTCTGAAGGGGAATTGAGTTATCATTCTCAATTACCACAGGCTCATTATTTATTTCAAAACTAGACAATACTCTATTTTCTGAATTTTGATTAATTTCGTTTATTTCGGGAGAGATTTCAAAAAACGAGTCAATATCCCATGTTTCATTTTCAGTTTCACCTAAGTAACTACTACCCTTTAAAGATTCATTGAATTTAACTGATCTCTCTTCAATTACTTTTTGATTTTTAATATCATAAATTCGATATCCCCTCCTTTCTCTAGCATATCCTAGCATAATTCCACGTCTTCCTGGAACTTCAAATTTATTTCTCAATACTTTCGGAACGTGAAAATAGGCCACACAGCCAAATTTTTTCAGATAATTTAATTTCGGTTTATTACCTGTCCAAATTTCTAATGAATTTTTTCTTTCCCTTTTCGTGGTGTTACATTAGATACCTGAGTACTACAATTAATAGCTTCGGCCCAAAATTTTAAAGGAAGCTTACTTTCATATAGTAAAGATCTAGCTCTTTCTAAAAGAACACGGTTCGCTCTTTCTGCTTTACCATTACTTTCACTGTTGTATGGAATAGTTTTTTCATGAAATATTCCTGAATTAGCAAGGAAAGTATCTAGTTGCTCATTTACAAATTCTAACCCATTATCAGTTCTTATCCTTTTAATCCTTTTATCAGTTAAATTTTCATATTTAGCTTTAAATTGAGAAAATATATCAAACACTTCATTTTTATTTTTTAAGAAATAAGTAAAGTACATGCCAGAAAAATCATCTACAATTACCATAAAATATTTTGCACCACCATATGATTCGATATTAATTGGACCACACAGGTCGGCATGGAGCAACTCAAGAATTTGTGAACTCTGATTTATTTCAATACTACGATGAGTTTTTCTGGTTACTTTACTTATATCACAAGTTTCACATCTGAAATTATTTACATTATCAATATCAATATAATCTTTCATTTTAAGCATATATTTACAATTTAAATGACATAACCTGTTATGCCAAATTTCATAATTATTAGTAGATTGGTCAGAAAAATAACACTCAGAATTATACACAGGTTCTAATTTTATTTCTAATCTACCATTATTTTTAAATGCTTTTGTTTATTAACTTATTATTTTTATCATATATCAATACACAATTATTATCTGATTTAATCTTACAACCTTTATCCATTAAACATGTTACAGACAGTAAATTACACCTTAATTGAGGAACATAACTGACATTAGTAATTGCCAAATTAATAGAATTACAATGCTTTGTACTCACAGTTTTAGCTGAAACGTTACCTGTTCCTTGACTTACAATTTTGGAATCTTTATCTGCCAAATAAATATCCATAATTTCTGGACTTATTTGCTGAAACCATGCAGGGTCTTTGGCCATATGACAGGATGCTCCACTGTCCAGGATCCAAGTGTTATCACAGACGTTTTCTTCGCGGTTTGAAGCTGTGAAAACTGAATTTGAAGAAGTACCTGGATTTCTTGATGGATTATTTCTTTGGGTCGTTCTGTTTGGCATGTTTTTATTTTTGTAAAAACAATCCTTTGCAACGTGATTTTGCCTTCGGCATATATAGCAAAGCCTCGTTTGTCTTTCATTTTTCTTTCTAGAATAAAATCCTTCCATGCGATTTTTAGATGGTAAGATGACGGAGGCTTCTTCTTCCCTTAGAATTTGGAGGATTTCATCTAAAGATTTCTCTCGTTGGGTCTTCAAAATTTCCCTGAGGCGCGTGAATTTTTCTGTCAGTCCTCGAACTGTATAATACACCAATTCCCTCTGTGAGACTTCTAAGCCGAGGGAGTGACACTTAGTCGAGATGCCCCTCGCTCTTGCAATGTAATCCACCGCGTTTTCTCCTTTGTTCATGATCAGGTTTTTGAGTTCATTGCCCGCGTCGATTTTGCGGTCCTCCGTAAGTCCGATGAAAGTCCCTCTAATTTTTTCCCACAGCACTTTGGCGTTGTCCTCTTCCGCAAACTGTAGCGCCTGTTCGTCGGCAAGGGATAGCTTTATATACGAGACGGCGTCAGCATTTCTTTGTTCCCAATCGGAATCCTCCTTACGGCTAAGGTCTTCGGGTTTTTCGTTGGTAACCATAGTATCCAATCTCTTCAGGCTCAAAGCAGCCTTCATCTTAAGAGCCCATATAAAATAGTTCGTCCCATTTAAATTGGGGACAGTTATCTTATCCATTTTTGGCAAAAAGTTCACACAGTTCACTAAGACTATTCACAGTTCACCAACTACCGCTCTGCTACCAATTTGTTGTTCTTTTTGTAAAAATAATTCTTCAGACCTCTTCTGGACAGCACACTTTATTATGGACAATTAAATAAAACGATTAAGAAATACCGCACACAGCATAAATAAAGTTCATAGCACACAGCGTGTAGATCGTGTGGTCCCCGTAGAAGAAGTGCGTTGGATTAAGCGGGAAAAAGAACGCGTGGGCGCATCACACAGATATCCTTACGCCAGAAAAAATAGTTCGCTCGCTTCAACCCAACAACTACTTTTCTCAATAAACTTACGAGCATCAGACAAACCTTTTCCGAATCCAGTTCGCTGATACTCTTTGATCCAGCTACAAAATGTACGCAAATGTTCAAGAGTAATGCATTAATGGGCTTGTACAATACCATAATTTACTTATGGTATTGACACGCGTTAATAACTCATACCATACGTGTATTGATACGATAAATTCCAAACTCAACATTTCATTTAAAACGTAATCGCAATCACTGAGGGTGTCGGACTGTTCCGTTTGGTTTTTTAAGTTTTCTGTGCATTCAACAACATCATCAAATTGTAATAATGCGGCCTTCAACGCCTCAATTCTGCTTTCCTATCTTGTGTCAAGATTTAATTTATCTTTGGGAATTTTCCAGCATTTGCTTGAAATTGAAAATAGCAACAAAAACAAAATCTTCTGAATAAAACCAAAAAAATGTTTTTGTTGCCACTGACGAATTAGCTGCGTCTACCAATAACAGATTCCAGGTATGACCACCGCAAGGTGTGAAAAATGCCCTGGGATTTATATTTAATACTCGAGTTTTAACTCCCCTATTTATACCTACCATATTTGCACTATTTGCATATTCTTGTCCACGACTGTTCTGAATATCTAAGCTATTTTTTCTAGCTCTCCCAGCATTGGTCAAATATTCTCCAGTCGTTTCAGTGGCAGCAAAAAATCAGACCAAGTTTTCTTCTATACTGCCAGTTGATGAACTGCAATATCTTAAGATGACCGGCATTTGTTAAATTCTACTACAGTCTCTAGTGCAGTCGAGTAAAAAATAATAATGTTTTGCCTCTTTTCTTCCACCAATCACTTCACTGGTAACTGTGTTTGACATGATTGTGATCAATTTATTTTGAATATCGTGGCTTAGATAATGATGTACAAGTTGTTTATTATCAATGCGATTTATGTGTTCCTGCAACGTAGGATTATATTTAGATATCAGTTTAAATAAGTCCATATATTTCCTAGAATTCCTAGTGTCTTCGTCTGTTTTAATAGATTCTCCGAGATCTCTAAACACCAGATTATGAGAAACTAAGAAATTTATATCAATTAATTTCTCAAACAAATTGTACCAATGTGTTTGAGATTCAAGAATTCATATTTCGTTTTCTTGCTCTAATGTTTTTCCGTGCTTTATTCCCTTCTCTAATGTTATCCATTGGAACATATAGGCCATTTGTTCTTTAGTATTCTCATGTCTGTGTGGAATACTAAAGTGTTTCGGAACACAGCACCCTTCCTATATCATTTGAGTTTGAGAATTGCCAAATAGTCTGCACATGGAAAACATAAAGCTTTATTTATGTTGGTTACTTGAATAAACCAACCAGCGACGCGACGCGTCGCGACGTTGAGTTTCCCCATTATTTAGTTTTCTTGAGAAATGAAAATTGGAAAAGTATCTACGGTCATCATCTTTAGAATGATATTCATCACTGTTATTTAACTTCTGTGTGGGACCGCTTTGAACTACATCATAGCCGGTGAGCATCTGTCAAGGGAAACGTACAAAATCCCGGTAAAAACTAGAAAATGCTTGTTTCGCTATGTCACTGGCATCTCTGTTCACAGGTGATGAACTAATCTCAAACTTTTCTTCTTGATTTTGACTTATGTTACTCAACGTGAACACAGAAATAACAACGTCGGATTATGAGTGGCAAACTTTTGATTCTAATTCTGATTTTCGTCATTCTGTATCAATAGTCGGTGCATCTGCAGTAACTTCCAAATTCAATGGAGACTCGGACACGGATAAATGTTGTTGAGAAATCAAAGGAACCGATTAATTTGGTTCTGTACTGCCAGATTCAGTATGATCGAGAAATTTCATCATACCTGAACTTTAAACCTGGTTGGATACAACTTTTTCGGCTTTTCTTTTTCTTTTTGCTGCACCAGATTCCCATTTTCTCCCTTTGTCTCTATCTCTCTTAGTGCCTAAGTCTAACATGATTGATAAATTATGAAAAATGCCCAGTACCACTATTGTTTATTCTCACATCAAATACTTTTAAAATTTATAATTTGATACAGAAACATGACGCAAGACTGCGTCTGCATGCGATGCTTTAATTGACTTTCTAAATGATGGGAAGTCTTGAGCTATGCCCCGTCTCTGACCGGGGACTCCCCGCGATAGTACCTTAACTCCAGCTAATGTAGCCAGACTAAATATGAACGAAAGAGCGGAAACGACAAAGTTGAGAAATTTGTAATAAAAGAAAATGGAAAACAATATTTTCAAGAATTATTTATTCAAATGCTTTCATGCTCCGATAAATCGAATATCTTTTTTTAAAAAAGTCGAAAAATCAATTTTTCTCTATCTTATGGCGAAAAAACGATAGAGTAAAAAAATTTCTAATTTATTAATGATAAAAACTTGCGGCGTTCACTTTTAGATTTTGCTTTTCATTTAATTTATTTCGGCTTTGAGGCGCGAGGTCCTATGGACCACGAGGCCGTGACCCACACCACCCACACCTTGCGCCGCCTCTGCTCAGGGGGGTCCTTGGACCCAAACCACTACGCAAGCCGAACGCGATAATTTCTCCCAAAATTAAGATAAAAAAAATAAAATGTTGCACAACATAACTGTAATCATTACAATTTAAGATCGTTGTCCAAATTTTTAAAAATCTCCTTTATTCAACAGATGGCTTTGCTTGAAACTCGGATAACGTCAACGGCGATAAATTTATTATCCAGTGGCCTTTCATTACTATAGCAACGGGGTGTGGTTTAGAAATGATTGACACATATATCTGTTTTTAGTACGCATGTGCTGTTTAAAGAAACAGGTGAGGGCAACGGGGGGGGGGGAGTGTTAAACCGATTGGAAAGGTGGAAGCGAAAACTTTCTAAGAAGAGTGATACGGTACAGATAAAACCTTTTAGAATTACCCAAATGCGGAGACATCTTTTTTCAAAACTATGCAAATATTTTGGGATCGTATTGTACTTCACAGTAGTTCAGAGCTAATTGGTCTATATTTCTCGGAAAATTTGGGATATTTGATTGACTTGGGTATAATTATGTGAGCTTTTTTCCATTAATCTGCAAAATAATTAAATGTGATGCGCTTGAAATATTATGTCATATGAATTACAACTTTTCGATAAAATGGTCCTCATATAAGGCTCCGGATATTTAGAGAAATGGTCCTCCAGTGAATCAACAAGTACGTTTACATTGTCTTGGATATCATAAACAATGACTATAGGTTTG
>BMAO01022059.1:0-37684 GCA_019973975.1 Trichonephila clavata
TATAATAAAGTGTTTGCGTGCCAAATCTGTCGTTTCTTTTTAGTTTGCTTTTGTTTCATTCTGGAAGTTATTATGATTAGTCTTTGGTGAGTTTAAAATACCTTAACGCTTTAAATTTTGCTTTAAAATTCTAAAAATTCACAATCTTAGATTCTATGCCTCATTTCAGGAAAAATGCTTTATGGTGTTTTTCTTTTCATTGAAAATGATTTGATGTGACCTTTTTTATTAGGTAATTGCATAAGAAAGTACACACACTTACTCGATAGCCTCTTAATCTCATGGTGCTGGTTGGTGAAATAGAAACCAGGGCTTCTTTCCATCGATCTCCTTGCGTTTTTCTGTGTGAAAAGTATTCCGTTATATCTGAAGTTATAAATGCTGTGTACTGCGACCTTGAGATCATCAGTGTCTGCGCCATACATGTAATAAAAGAACTAAGGCAGTAATTTCCTTCGAGAACAATTGTTTGCAGTGTTACTTCTTCTGGCTTCACTCTTGTCATGTTTACAAGCAAGTAGGTGCCGTTTGCTGGAAAAAGAGAGTTATAGGATTGAGGTTATGTAACTTTAATGTGCTTATCAGTAAGTTTAAAATATTTTAATTTTAAAATAAGTTGAGGAAGTATATATTCATAACTTCTGCCTCCTGTAAAAAAAGCTCTATCATGTCTAAAATTCATCGACGTTTCTATTCTGCGTAAATGCAATGTAGTCTATAGTATTACAATAAAAGCTTAATGGGAATGAATTGTATACGTGAATTGCTCGTTATATTTCTTTCGACATCGAATTCTAATAAATGCATTGATTTTTTTTATTTTTTCCCTGTTTGAGCTACCTTTACATCGATGCCAAGCAAACACTAACTGGATAACAAGTTACGAAATTATGATGCAAGAATCTAAACTACCTTTAAACGAATTTCGAGACTTTTTTGTATTATTTACGCGTTTAAATTATGAAAAGTTTTTTTCCCTTTCTAGTTAACGCGATTGCATGAATGCAATAAACACAAATGTAACACTCTTGTTATCATAATTGCTTTCTTTGTTTTATGAGGGCACTAAAAAACCAAAAAGCTGGCGCATCTGCTTAATACACTGCTGGCCACCGTAAATGCACTCCCTGAAGGCAGCACGCAAATAACATGAAATTTACAACATGCATTGCAGAGGTGAGATATGCAAATGATTAGAATTTCAGCGCAGACACACATCACGCACGCCTGTGGTGCCACCTCAAAGCGCTATTTAAGGCTTGAAGATTTCGACGATTTCAAGTTCGGCAATTGTGTTTTTCTTGTGGTTTTTCAAAAAACGATCAGTTATGTCCTCGTAAAAAGCAGCGATCAGCTTTTGATAAAGTATCCGAGTTCGACAAAGAAGATAGTGGCCTACCGATATTGTGGATTACTTTCAGGGAAATCGGTAGTCGTGTTGGACGAAACCAAACAACTGTAATGCTGATATGTGACGTTGGATGCAGGAGGGTATGACGGACCGACGAGTCTATCGCATCCACTTCAGAGCACCATTTCAGTGAGGACAGGCAAATTGTGCAGGGCAGTGACGGATCGTCAGACATCACGAACCATAGCACAGCACATTGAGCCTTAACGCATCATTCAGTGTCTGCGTGTACCATTCGACGCCGTTTACAGCAGAGTGGTCTGTCCGCAAGACGTCCATTGCTTGGTCTACCGTTGACGCAGAACCACAGACGTGTCTCCGCCAATGGTGCGATGAAAGAAGGATGTGGGGGCAGAATGGAATGAAGTTGTCTTTACTGACGAGTCACGCATCTGTCTGCACCATGATGGTCGGATTCGAGTCTGGAGACACCGTGGAGAGAGGATGTGAACAACTGCGATATGCACCGTCCACACTGGTCCTGCACCGGGTATTATGTTGGGGGTATTGAATATCACTCTCGCACTCCTCTAGTACGCTTGCCGGTACTTTAAACAGCCACCGCTACATCTCCGAGGTGTTGGAGCTTGTCCTTCCTTACCTTCAGGGCTTTGCCACAGCCATATTTCAACAGGATAATGCGCGTCCACACCTGGACACATTGTTCAAAGTTCTTCGTCAATCACCAGATTGAATTGCTTCCCTGGACGGCTCCTCCGATCTTTCGAGATGGAAAACATGTGGTCCATGGTTGCTCAACGATCCAGATCACACCCCCGCTGCCACACCAGATCAACTTTGGCAACGTGGGAAGCTGATTTGGTCTGCTGTACCCCAAGAACACATCCAAAGTCTCTTTGAATCAATCGAGGCGTGTGGCAGTGGTGATCTCCAACAATGGCGGCTACTCTGGCTACTGATTCTGGCAGGAACCACACTTCACAGAAGTCTAAAAATTTAATCATTTGATACTTGGTCAACATGTTATCTACAAAATAAATTTGTTGTGCTATCTCTTGTCTTTCTTGGTGTTGCATTTACGGTGGCCAGCAGTGTATTATGCAAAGCACCTACTAGCATGAATAGGTGTGGCAACACTATATAATATGAACAAAATTATGTCTGAAGGCCTCCTGAAAGCAAAGCGTGCCAAGTATCTTGCAGATCAGTCCACAAATTAATAGAAAAGCAGATAGTGAGACATCTTCCGAGTAACTCAATGCATGGCATCAGAGATATGCATAATAATGCTGATGTTTAGTGATTTATTTGGCTAATGGAAGCCTCTAAATTAAGAAGAGTATTTCTAGAGTGCACTCTCAACGTGTAGGGTTCGTCTTGTTTTTTGGAATAGTGTAAGCCGGTCGGAGTGTGCAATTGACATAAATAAATGTAAGTACTAATTGGTTAGGGTGCTTATGTATCTCTCATTTGTCAAAGTTGTCTCTAGATGTATCTGAAATATCATGTAGCGTAAAACTACAGACAGCAGCTGTACCATAGCTGAAGCTTCTCCAGATTGAGAAGTTCTCTAATAAAATATTTAGTTTTTGGGTTAACGTAATTGTCTCCGTACACGTACATGATTACTCAATACCACCAGGAACAAGATTCATCAGATCAGACAACGTCTTTCCAGTCGATAGCAATACAATGGAGATGTTGTAGGGCCAGGCGAAGTGTGAAGCCTTGTACTGTGCATTCAATACAGTATGCGAGTGGGCTTCGACTTCGTAACCCCATATCAGCGATGTGTTACATAATTTACCGGCTGACACTTGTTGATGCCGCAGCAATGAAATTTACACAAATTTGAGTAAAAGTGCTCCGTCCGTCTTACTTGGGGATTCGCTTTAATCTTTGATGTGGTTCAGTTCTTTCTAAATCTTATTGGATTCAGAGATTTCATGTTTCGACATATTCATTTTATTTGATGTACACTCGTAAAAAAAAATGGTAGATAAATCTAAATTGTCTTCATACTTCGGAGATACTGAGTCTATATCTCGTGTTCTGAGTATAATGTCAAGTTCAAAGTCACTTAAATCCATATAACTTGCCATTATAGCAGCAAGAGCCAATAAATCGATATATGGGAGTGCCGACCAAATCGTATTGCCCCTTTAATTGTGTGTATCTCTCTCTCTCTCTCTTTTTAGTTTTTTGTTTTTAGGGCTTTTTTCACGTAGTGGAACAAAAGCGCTATTAGGACAAATTTCGTTTTTGTCTTCGTTCCATATTTTTCGTACCTTTTTCTCAGCCAATAAGCAACCAATTGACCTCGGATTTCGGCATTTGGTCGCATTTGTGCCCTAGATGAGCCGAATCATATTTAAATTTTCCCATAGTTTTTCCAACAAATTTTCCTCAATTTAGCCAGTTTATAACAAAAATTTCTCAAATTTTACCTAAAATTTTCAAATTTTTTTTCCCTAGTTTCCATGGAATTTTCCGAATTTTCCACAAGGTTTTCCTGAATATCTCGGGATTTTACCGAATTTATCCCAAATTTTACTGAGTTTACACAAAATTTTCCCGTTTTCCTCAAAATTTTCCCCGAATTTTCCACCAAAAATTTTTTTCCCAGAATTTCCCCCCCCCAGCTCAATAGTAGTACATTTAGAGGAGTGGTACAGTACTACTTTCTGTTAGTAAAAAAGTTCATTAGTTGAATATTGTAAAATAAAACATGTGAAAAACGCGCTAAAATTACTTGGAAATGCCAGTGATTGATATCTTGTTTTGTATACGTATGCCCGTAACAGTTTTTGTTTGTCTCCTTAGTGTATTTTTATTAAACTTTATCAATCAATTCTCAATTATTCAAATAGGTTTCGCAAGCAAACCTAGGACCTAATTTAACGTTATATGACAACGAATTTTATTCAAAATGTATGACAAAAGATATTTAAAATATCATAAAATATTTATTTTAGAATGATATTTCTCACAAGTATCGAAAATATAGACTAAAAAGTATCTTAGTACCTTTGTTCGAAAGTCTGGCAATCTGGAAACATTTGCATAGCTACAATAAGAGGCGGATTAAGGTAGTTGGAGGCCCCTGGCGGTAAAAGTTTTGAGGCCCATGGGTTTAAGAGTCGAAAAACTAAAATAGTGAACAGAGTCGCTTACTTTAACTTCTCTAAATAAAATGTACTGCTATAATAAAACTCATCAAGCTAAAGAAGATCATAACTATATATAAGAAAAATAAAAACCTTACCTAAGAGCTTACAGTTTTGTTATACAGTTTGATTTCTCTTTGGCAAATTCATCAATTATTTTTACCATATTTATTTTGTCCATAATATTTTACTATGTATATAATATGGCCATGTTGTTCAATTTTTTTTCCTCCCATAATACGTCTTAAATTATTTTTATCACGTTTTAAAACTAAAAAAGATCATTCACCTGAGGCATTTGTGATATCGGTATTGTTAAAAGTATTTTCAAAAGTTTTCTTCTTTAGGATTTCGTTTGGATCTCGATAAATTTCTAGGGGAGTTTCACTGTATCTTTGTTTTCTTTTAATTTTTTGTTCCAAGGTGGGTGCGTGGTTGGTTTGTCGCTGGCCTTCTGCCCTCGTCAAGCGTGGGGCCCCTGGCGGCCGCCAGGTCCGACACCCACTTAATCCACCACTGGCTACAATAAGATCTCAGCAAATAAAAGTTTGATTTAAGTTAGAAGAAAGAAGTCACAAAAAAGGTATACAATCAACAAATTACAAATGGATGATATAAAACTTAAGCAAACATATTTAAAAGTAGTCAAATTACCGTATTTATTCAAATCTAAGCCTTTTTTTTCGTTGTTGATGTTACTAAAAATATGTTGCAGCCTAGAATTGAAGGTGAACAAGTTCTTCGCGTGGGTAAAATTGCGTTTCTAATACTTTCAAAAGGAAAAATATAGCTATTCACTATACCCATCTAAATCGATAATTCATCCCACTCCGTATAGTTTATCTTCACTATTCAGTCTATCCTGAGCTTCCTTGTATGCACGTATTTAGGAACTTTCTCGTATGCGCTTTTTTAATCACCTAAACATCAAAGATATCGGTAACAACATTAATACGAGTTCCCTATGACATAAGTTTAAAAAAATTTGATTTTAACAAAAAAAGCTCAGTTGAAGCAATTGCGATTTAGCTGTATGATATCAAACCTTAGCCGCTAGACGTAAGCATTATGAAGCTATTTAAGGACGTTACATTTAAAAACCACGCTTTAATTGCTTTCGGGAAAATCAAGAAGCCATTTGCTTCGAAAAATACAGAATGAAAATCTGCGGCCTCCAAAAAAGTTCAAAATGAGATTATAATGCATTCTATTAAAAATTGTTTCATAACAGATGCATTGTGGATGGCATGGAAGACGACTTCGCTTGGAGAAATGGCAGCGACGGCACCAGATCCAAAGTCAGCTGTGACAGTGAAAGTGACAAATCATTTTTGGAACATGATACTAACGGAAAGAGCAATTAGGGATTCATGTATGTATTTAACAGATTTTTTAATAATGGCAAAATGAATTAATTATTCATTTCTTATTAGTTATCATTCTAATTTTTTTAATTTCATAATCAGGTACAAATAAACATTTTACATTATTTTTTCACAAAAACATGCTTAACATGTCAGTAGGGTAAAAATCATGGAATGATCGATTTTGAGTTTTTGATATTTCTGAAATCTGTATTTCATTACCTTTCTAGGGATATAACATTTATGCCATATTTTCAATTAGAACTATGTCCAAATGACTTTTAAAAAATTATCAACTGGTGGGCCACGCCCCCTTTTGACAAATATTTGTCTTTTAAATATCCTGAAACAATTGCAAAGCCTTCTTCTTGTTTATTCAAACGCAATTAACTTTAGATAACAGTTGACTGTTCGATTAACTGTATTAGTTTGGTGGCGGAATTTCGAGTTACAACATGTTTCCAAGAGTTTTAAAGTATTATTTTTTTGTATTTATCAATTTACTTTCACAAGGTATGATTTTTTTCAAAACTACTATTTTCATAATTTATAATTTTAAAATTACTTTTTAAAAAAATAAAATTTTTCTAAATTTACTGTATGTGAAAAAAAAGCTGCAAATTTACATTATATATTCCTTATGCATTCTTGTGGATACTGAAGTGATATTTTGAAAATATTACAACAAAAAATACATTTAGCTAAGAGCACATGCGTCAAAAAACAAACAACTTTCAATAAATTCATTGTTGATAAATAAGTCTGTTTTTAAAAAAAACTAATTTTTTACGAAAAAAATATCACTTTAGTATAAATATAAATGTTACTTAACTGTACAGACAAGTTTTTAAACTTAAATATTCAAAAGTTTCTGAATGAATTGTACATACAAAAATTCAGATGTGTAATATCATTTGTCGTTGCAAGAAGCTGGTTAAATACATAAAAATACCTAAATATCATGTTTAAAAACATAAAAACAGTTTTATTTTTGCTGTTTAAGAAATCATGTGTACAGTTTAGAGAAACTTTTGAAATTTAAAAGTCTTAGAAACTTATGTTTGCATGTGAACACACAGAACACATATGAAAACTTTCGAAATGACGTAAAATCATGTTTTTTCAAATGCACACCAAAACCATATAGATAAATTTTTTCCCATTATATTTATGATGATATTTGCTCTACTTTGATATTTGTAATACATAAATGCTACAAATTCTTCTAAAATTTATAGCGATTTTGTGATAATAGATGTAAATTTTACAAAATATCTCGTTAAACAAAAACTGAAAAATGTTATGTATGTATTTTCCGACAATTTGAAAACATTTTTGATGCTTTTTTTACTTAAAATATATTGACTTGATGCTAATGTTGAATAAAATGTGGCAAATAAATGTTGGAAGTCATAATTTTTGTGATAAAGTGACATTTCATGTTAAAAATGCATATTTCAAAAAGTTTGTTTATAAAAATTTATGTTTTTTTTCTCAGAAAATAATGCAAGGATGCTCATAAAATTTCAGTAAAACATAACTCATATGTACACTGAACATAACCATGTACACTGAAGTGTGCCTTTATAAATGTTCCCAAAATAATTTAACATAAAGCATTTATCGTAGAAAAAAAATGAAAATTTCAAGAAATTCATAGTAATATTTTTATGTTGCATGGTTTTGAAAAAACTTAACATTATATTTGAAATATCTCACTTCAGCATAAATATTAAAGTCTAATTAATATTCAGACTAAATCAGAAGTCTTAATATTTAACAGTTTCTGAGAAAAAGTACACATATATATGTGATGATACAGGATGATTTTTGTCGTTACCTGTAAAGCTTGTTATGCACATAAAATTACATAAAGTTCATGTTTAAAAACATAAAAACAGTTTTCTTGTTTTGGATATCATTTATGTAATATTTAAAGAAACTTTTTAATTCTGATACTTTAAGAAATTGTGTTTACATGTGAATATACAAAGCACTAGTGAAACTTTTCGAAATGTCATATATTCATGTATTATATTTCTTAATTTGTGTCTTCTTTTTCTATAAATTTATTGTATGCATGAACTGGATTTTTTTATTTTATATTTCATATATATTGTGTATACTGAAGTGAAATTTTTGAGATATTCCTCAGACATTTAGCTAAAAAGCAGATGTCGTAACATAGAAAAGGAAAATTTTTATAAAATTCATTATTCTACTGTGCAAAAATTACATTTTTAAACAGGCTGATCAATTTTTTTAAAAAATTTCACTTCTGTATAAAGATAAATGTTAATTTAATGCACACATAAATTTTTAAGCTTTGTTTTCAATAGATTCTTAGTAAAAGGTACATAAATATATCCCAAAATGCAATGCCCTTTTTCGTTGCACAAAACTTGTTACATACAAAAAATACACAAATTTCATGTTTAAAAACATAAAATCAGTTTTCTTGTTGTTGTTTTGGATACCATTTATGTAATATTTTAAGAATCCTTTTAATTCTGATACTTTAAGAAATTGTGTTTACATGTGAATTTATAAAACACTAATGAAATTTTTCGAAATGTCGTATAATGATGTATTACCAAAGCCATATTTTCATGTATTGACACATTTTTACATAGTATTTATGATACTTATAGTCAACTTGGATGGACAGTAATTTATCAGATCAGAAAATTCTTCAAAAATTGATGCATAATTTGAGAAAAATGATGCAAATGCTATAAAATATCTCGATAGATTAAAAGTGAAAAATGCTATACATGTATTTTCTGAGAAATCTAAGTAAAAGAAATAAGTAAAAAATCTTAGAAGTTATTGAGAATAAGCTAATATTTAAAAAAATAGTGCAAATACAGATTGTAATTCATAATTTTTTTGATGAAGTGACATTTTATAATAAAAATGCAATTATCTTAAAACTGTGTTTTTAAAAATGCGTGTACCATTTTCTCAGAACCTATTCAACGGAAGCACTTGCAATCTTCACTGAATATTACTGATATGTTAATATATATACTGAAGTGAACTTTTATTAATATACCAATAATATTTTTGTAAAAGTCAGTTATCGTGAAAAAAAATGACATTTTTCAAAAAATTCATAGTGATACATTACGATGAAAGTTTTTGAAAAAACTAAACAATATATTTGAAAAAGCTCACTTCAGTTTAAATAAAAAAGTCTAATTAATATACAGAAAAAAATTTAAGTCTGTAAATTTAATATTTTATGAGAAAAAAGCACATAAAAATGCTCAATTTAACATTAGCGGGATAGGGGGTACCGACTTACCTAATTTGGGATGTGATTCTGGAATCGGTGTTGACTTAGATTCTAATATATACGGAAAATTATTTCAAATGCATGAACTATCAATGCAGACAATTTTCAAATCTTCTCAATTTTATACACTCTTTTTTTACTCGATAAACATTTACAGAAATCGATTTGACTTCGGTCGATAAAAAAGAGATTGGATGATTAAAATTGATGATGTCTTTTCTACCTTTGATAATGCTTCAATGATTGATGATGTCTTCAATTTTGTCACATCCAGTAGAGTGAAATTTAAATAACTGAAGTCATCGGTAATAACAACACTCGTAATTACAATTTCCTTTCAGTGGTAATCCTTGTATATGTTGACTCTAGTAGAAGCATTAATGACGGAAAAACGTTCTACTGGTGGCAGGTTTACTTGAACTTCGATTGTAATGTTTTTTTATAAGAATTGAAGGCTGATTTGGCAAAATTATCTAAACGTAAAAATTATCGTGCCTGTTCTAAATTATAAAATAGATCGTCTTTTGCCTGAAGCGAAGCATTCATGAAAGTAATTGATCTTTTTTGAAGTTGATTTCCAATATTTATATTAGCAACTGAAACAGAATACTTATGATCATATAAATTCTTTCTTGTCGAAAAGAAGAAAGTGCCTATCGATGCTTAGGTTCAGACGTGGATTAGAGTTTATGTACATTCGGAATTAAGTAATGACATCGTTACGAATAATCATCCTGCAACGGCTCCCAGGAGCCATTTTTAGACAAGACAATGCTCCGCCACACACGGCAAGGGTATCACAAGACTGTCTCCGCACTGTTACTACCCTGCCTTGGCCTGCCCAATCTCCAGATTTGTCTCCAATCCAGCATATCTGGGATCATTTGGGATGGCGAGTTGGGCATCTCACGAGTTTGAACGAACTAGAGGCAAAGTTACAGCAAACATGGACGAAATGTCTCGAGACATCATACAGAACTTGTATGATTCAACGCCCGATCGTATCGCATCGTGCATTCGCGCTAGAAGGGGTTCAGCGGTGTATTAAATCCTCCATTCTTTTGTCTTTTTCTCTGAAATAAATGATCCTTGTTCTTTGATTTTCTAATCATTTACTTACATCAAAGTAGTCATTATGTATGTAAAATTTCGTTTCATTTTGCGACTATTTCTTCGTGCGCTAAATTTTTGTCCATGAATGTATATTCTGCCTCTTTGGTGAAAAGTAAACTGAGTCTTTCTTTTCTTTCTACAGCTCATGTATAGTATTCCAATAATAATAACAGTGATGAATTTTTTACCTCCTTATAATTTTTCTCTGTATCTGGGTTTTATCTCTGAAAGAGTAGTATTGTTTGGTCTAAAGTAAAAACATAATACAAAAATTTCTCATCATGGGATTACAACAAATCAAATAAAGTTTTTTTAACTTGGTTATAGGATCAAAATGTAGCTAATGAGCAATTTTGAGTGGAAGGTAATATCGCCAGATGATTTATGTAAATTATATCAGTGTAAATGTGTATTTTTATTATGTCAGAAAGTATTTTATTTTTCTGCATTCCGGTAAATTAATTTTTTTTAAATCCTTTATTTTCCATATGCTCACGTCCCCCTCGTAGGTTTACTCTTCCCATTTTGAGAAACGCTGCCTTAGACCTATTAGGACTTTTGGTGGAATCCTGTCGTATACTTCGAAGAATATATTTTAAAAAATTCTTAAAGTATATCAACATGTTGTATGCATTTTATATATAAACTAGCCATTACCCTCCCACTTCGCTGGGTATTTCATGATGTTTTATAAATATATGCTGTTTATTAATATTAAATATTGATATCTAAGTCTTGGCATTAAGAATTCCATTGTATTCATTGCCCCTTAACCCCCCTCAACACCACTTGGGGGTCAATTTTCCCAAAACACATTTTGTAGCGGATATTAACTCTATGAAAGAACAATGCCTACCAATTTTCAAGCCGGTAGGTCAAGTAGTTTAAAAACGAAAATATCTATCTTTGACGCCCCTTAACCCCCTCAACACCACTTGGGGGTCAATTTTCCCAAAACACATTTTGTAGCGGATATTAACTCTATGAAAGAACAATGCCTACCAATTTTCAAGCCGGTAGGTCAAGTAGTTTAAAAATGAAAGTATCTATCTTTTACGCCCCTTAATCCCCCGCAAAGCCATTTGGGGGGTTATTTTCGCAAAACCCATCATGTAACTTATCTCTATTCTATGAAAGGGATCTATTTATCAAATTTAAAGTCAGTGCGTCTAATAATTTAAAAATGGAAATTCTATAACGCCCCCGCAACGCCACTAGGATGTCGATTTTCAACAAACTCCTTTAGTAGCGGATGTCTACTCTATTAAAGGAGTTTGCTTACCCAATTTCAAGATTGTGCGTCGAGTAGTGTAAAAATAGAAACAATTATTTACAACACCCCTTAACCCCCGTAACGCCCCTTGTGGTTCGAATTTCGCACAAAATCCGTTTTTAGCTTATCTCTACTCCATGAAAGGAACATGTCTACCAAATTTCAAGTCTGTAGGTTGAATAGTTCCAGAGATATCGTGATTAGTCAGTCAGTCAGTGAGTCGCTTTTCTCTTTTATATATAAGTAAGTATATAGATGAAAATTGCAGTATATCTTTCTAAAGAGTTTTAGCTTAATATTTATGTATAATTTAGTCGTTAATAATATTATTCGCGCTCCAAGTCCACCTTCCCTTGCATATTTTCTGACAGAGATATTTTTATGTATACATATGCCTGCATTTTTTTGCACAAAATGGAAAAGTCTAGCTCTGTTAAAGTAGCCTGTAGTCCCATTTCATATTCTATCAAATTATTTGGAAGAGTCAAAAATGAAGAAATTTTTAGTGGGATTAATAACATGTCTGTTTTTAGAAATACTTAATATGCTCTTATAATTGAAGGGAAAAAATGTACTGTAGTAGTTGTACTCCATACATTTCTTAAAGATAATATTTTGGCGAGATATATATTTATTATATAAACAAGGAATTAATACTTAATTGGTAAATTATTATTTGAAAGTGATTTAAAATTAAAAATTAAAAAATAAATAATTATCAGACATTAAAGCTAAGACCTTTTTATCAAACGTGAATCCTAACAATTTATTTACTGAAAGATAATATGAGCATATTTTTATTAATAAAATGAACAAAAAATACTGCAGTAATTCATTCGCAAACGATATTCGGAGACAAAGTAAAGAGAATTTGATGAAATAAAAAAGTCAGCTTCTTAAGCGAAAACTCTAGGCAGAAGCAGTGTAATGCTTTGTAGACACATCAACTTTATGAATGAAGACGGTGTCTGTAGACAAAATAAAGCTATGCGTCAGTATCCTAAGCAAGTACGGTTTCCTAAGACATGGTTAAGCTATGCGTCAGTATCCGTAATGACAGATGGTATTCAAAGACAGGGTAAAGCTGCAAGTCAGCATCCTAAAAGAGGGCGCTCTTCTAAGACAAGGTAATGCTAAGTGTCGGCATCCTAAATGAGGACGGTTTTCAAAGACAAGGTACAGCTATGAGTCAGCATCTTAAATGAGGATAATCTCTAAAGACAGAGAGAGTAAAGATAAATGGATACAATAAAAACGTGAGCTTCCTAAGTGACGACTGTTTCCTAAGATAAGGTAAAGCTATATATTAATATAATAAAAATGTCAGACTCTTCTCTCTTAATGATTTAATTCAGAAAGGATTTAATGATTTAATCGATTTTTTATCATACAGTATTGTTGAGTTTGAAGTTGTTTTTAGTTATTTTTAGACAGTTTTAAATTTAAAAAAAAGTTTTTGATGTATCTCAGTAGTCGTATGTTTTATTATTTCATCAATATATTTTTAAGTAAAAGTGATTGAATTATTGAAGGTGGCATATATGCCGCTAACTTTATTTATCTAATTAAATAGCAACAAAATATTTAAGTCCGTACAATCAGAAGTCATTTCAAATCTTCAAGCTTTTAAGGTTTCACGACATACTCGAAATAGTAATATACTGAAATTTAGACTTCGCTCTTTTGGTAAATTTCTTTTTTCGTACCTTAGTTAATAATTTATTGATTTCGCACATTGGGAAATGTGATAAATCTTGTAAAGACTGAACAATTATTTTCTCAAAAAAGTAATAAATTGCGTGGTTGAGTTTTTTTACTGTGGATCATATGGGGTAAATTCCAACAGGCATAATGACAAATCTGTCAGGCAGAATTCCTTTTTAATGGTAATAAATAGCTAATTTGTACTGTTTTATTTTTAATAAATGATTTCCTATATTTTTCACTTCCCATAATAAAGTCGTTTTTTTAGTATTTAATTCTTTTTTCTTTTTTTTTTGTTGTCTCAAATGATTTATTTATTTATTTTTAATTTTTTACTGCTTTCACTATCTTTTTTTGATCGTCATTTTGAAATTCATCCCATTCAGTTTCTCTCTTCACTTTTCTGGAAAAAAAAGCAAATTTCTTCTTATTCTATTTTTTAAATCGTTTTAAATGGTTGTAATTCTGCAGTTCTCAATTGCTTATCAAATTTTAGTAATATTTTTTATTTATATATTTTGCGAAGTGGGAGGCGGCCATCTTGAATAAAATCTACATTCCTTCTACAGCCTGTTTGGTGTGAATTTAATCACGCCTAAGACTATAGCAGAATAAAAATAAACCGAAGTTGATTTAGAAGAATTAAATATTAGATTTAAAAAAAAAAATATGTACACATAAAATAAACGAAAGATCTAATAACTACAGTATTTTGATGACCAGAACAAAGTAGTTTCGTTCAAAATCGTGGCAAAAGTGTTTTACTTATGTGCCTTATGGATACAAATCTATGTCTCGCAGTTCCGTTACGTTTCTTATTCCGCTAAACCAATGCTTCTCAAACTTTCAATACTGTCGACTCAATTTTCAATCATAATTTTTATCGCGGCCCCTTATGCGATAATGTATTGAATGTAATAATAATGCACATTGAGGCTAAGGCTACAATACGATCTTAATTAACAAGATACTTATTAAATTATGTATATGTTACTTTAAAGAAAGGATTACATTTAAGTAATAGGATAATTATTAAGTGTTTTTCTTTCTCTAATTTTTGAATTGAAATATTGCAAAATGATATTTAATTAAAGGTTTATTTCCTCCATCATCCATTTCTAAAAGTACGAATGTCATTAGAAAAATAGTCTAGTCCAGCGATACTCAACCTGCAGTCCACGGATCCTTTTTAAGTGGCCCGGTCATAACCCATTGCTTTGAGAAATGTATTCGTTTATTTATGAAAGTTTGGTGGGAAATTCTTTGTTAAAAAATCAAATGTATCAATTTTGCTTTTTTCTGCCGATGTAGTATGGGTGCGAATTGATATTTTTTCTGTTTAGTGATAATAGACAACAGTGGAGTACCAGCCATTTTATGAGTGTAACTAATTTTTAACAGCCTTTCATATCATGAAAGTGAAAAAAATTCGAAGAAAATAGATTGTTTCAAGACGATTAGGAAATTGACTATTTTGTAGTGAAAAACAAGCATGGTTCAGTAACTGTTGGATTTGTTAAGAAAGTGTATTTAAAAAATACCAATAAACAAGAATCGTCCAATGAAACTTTTCCTCGATGATAAATAAGCTTCCTTGAATAATCTTTGCAACAGCAAAAAATATTTGTCAGCGATAACAAAGACACCCTATGAAATTTGTTAAATCACTGGTTATCATATGAAACCGTTTACTGATGCAGAAATTGTGCAGGAATTGTCGAAAATGCTTATCATTAAGAAACAATTCAGTGACCAAAATAAAAAATAATAATACAAAAAAGCAAAATAGAGTTATAATATTTGATCACAGTTTAAATGTTCTATGTTATCTTGATCTCAAAGTCTTTCTCCCCCCCCTCCCTCCATTAA
This sequence comes from Trichonephila clavata, assembly GCA_019973975.1. Classification (NCBI taxonomy): domain Eukaryota; kingdom Metazoa; phylum Arthropoda; class Arachnida; order Araneae; family Nephilidae; genus Trichonephila; species Trichonephila clavata. The sequence continues at coordinate 15,161 of BMAO01022059.1, forward strand.
TCCTCCTCATGTTGCGGCACACGTGAAATAGCTAACATATGTATGCGGCCCGGCAGAAAAAAATGTTGAGTACCCCTGGTCTAATGTGTTGCTCTCTATCATATCCATCACATCTGGCATCCTCGCGAACGTTTCGTGAGTCTGCGCAAAATATGTAAAAAAACCTCGAACAATTCCAGTCAATTTTAGTCGAGTCGATACTTCTATAGCTACCGAATCTATCTTGAATGTGCAGTTTACTTGCCTGCGTTAGTTGTATAATTCACAGTATTAAGTATTTACAGCAGTAGTATAAAATAAAATCATAGATACACTTTTTTAAGTCGTAAGCGAACATTCGAAGATAATAAATTATCAACAAGTACTCAGACAAAATATAAATCTCAGCTTTTTTCTTAAAACCAACTCAAAGTGTCAATTTCTAATATTAAGCCTTTATTTGAAAAATTCTGCTCTGCAAGAAGAGCCCATGGAAGTCATAATAATTATTAAACTTGTTCTTAATTTAGTATTAAAAAATTAGTTAAGTACTTTGTGCAGTACTGATACATTAAAAGCAAACTGGTTGAAGTACACGAGCTCATTTTTAAAATAATAAAACATTGTTCATGAGATAATAACTGAATTGCAAGGAGAGTAAAACCAAGAGACATACAAGTGCACGACAATGTATACAAAAATTATAACGATCTTTTAACGGCCATATGGTACCATCTTCACAATTTCTTTTATTTTTAATATCTTATATTTGGTATTATATGTATTTTATAAAGGTTAACATTTAATAATAATTCCATACAAAAAAATTTTTTTAATTTATTGCAAAATGTTTGTAAAATTTAAATTTTTTGAACTTTTTTAAACATTTTCTAAATTTCTAATGGTTTTTTAAATGTCTTTTTTCTTTCAAAATTTTTTTTCTCCAAATATCTTATAATATACTACATAAAACTGTGCATGGGTTTTTTTCTGCTGCTGTTCTTTAATTTTTTTTATAGTTAAACTTCAGAAAATTCTCAAAAAAAATTAATTTTGATTTTGAAATTTTTTAGAAAAAAACTAAATATGTTAGAGCTAATTCCATGCACAGTTTTACAAAACATACATTTCAGAACATGTATAAAAAATTTCAAACCCTTACTTCAATTATCAAAAAAGCCTTGGGGTTTTGAATAACAGTACATGTACATAAATTCAACATGGAGAAATATGAGTTTGAAGTTTTCATTCCATGAATAGCATGATATAATATTCATCGAAAAGTCTGAAAATCTTATGAAATGTTAATTTGCTTATTTAAAACTACTTACGATAAACAATTGCACAAATGTAGAACAATTAAACAGTATACTGCCATAATGAATAGATAGAAAAAAACGAATGAAAGCAAAATCAAATAAAAATTTATAAGTAAAATATATCAAAATCTAAGAACTACATATATATGCATTTGTTTAAATAGAAATCTTAAAATATTTTAATAATTAATGTGTTGAATTTTACACACATGGGATATATATATATATATCACCAAAAACAAATATGTAAAAATGGGTGAGTTTTTCTATTCTTGCGAATTAGATTTTTAACTATCTGAGTTATATCAAAATGAAATTTAATATGTGTGCTTTGGGAGAATCCGTTTTGAAGTTTTAATTTCATAATAATATGATAAAAAGCAAGCACAACTTTTAAATCTTGGTCAAATACATTTGTTCTCCCCCCCCCCAATAAACATTTCACAAACTAGAATTTTTGCATGAATTGCACAATTCTTTCTTGAAATGATTTGTTGCTGCATATATAATGTCAGTCTCATATATGTGAGGTAGAAAAAAGGTTAATTAATTTTTTATCAGCTCTTTTCTAGCAGATAATCTGAAATGTGGGAGTAGTAGTTTCTGTCCAGTATCAAAAATTGCTCCATAACTTGATAAAAAAAATGCATGCTAAGCTTTAAAACTTTGCAGGCGTGTGTATAAAGATTTGAGGTATCAAATAAGCCAATAAAACTTTTTTCGACAGTAATGATTTTTAGGGTACCATATCGCCTTAATAGTCATATTGTAAATAGTTTTAAACGAACTGTATATATATAATTTAAAGCCTCATAGAATTAGCATTTAGAATTAATGTTAAAGAATGTAAAAGAATATAAAATTCCAATGAAAAATGAATGTGTTATTTTTAATATTTAAAGTGAGAAGACTTCAAAATGTCTTAAATCGGAAGCAGGAGCGCAGTTGATACTAACGTTAATGGCCGTGTGAAGTGATTCAGTCACCCCAATCCTTTTTTATAATTATTTTAATTGTGCATGATAATTATCGTAATTCAGTGAATAATTTAATTAAAAGAAAGTAAATTTACCTACTTTCAAGGGCGTTTAAATTTTTCTTTGATAATTTGAGAAAAAAAAATGCAATAAAACTGAACTTAAATGACTCAAATGTGCATGACCTTAATACAGGACGTAAATCACAGACACAGGAATGTTATTTGCAGGCAAAACTCTTATATTTTGTTTAAATTATTGTAGTTTTTCTATTCTTTGATTATAGACCAATAGCATGTTGAACTGTTTCTTGCTTGTATCTTTTTGACAGGGCGCAGAGTGTCTTGTGGTCACATATGGCTTTTTATTTTAGTTGATGGAGTTCTTTAGGTAACATTTGAAAATTTTCATTTCGTTTAATGTTAATCGCTTTTCTCAAATTAACTTCCGCTATCATGAGTAATGTACATTATTTCAGCAGGTTCTTATCTTGCTTGATCAGGTTTGAAAAGTGAATTAAGTCTTCCTTTTATTCCTACAGTTAATGTACATTATTTCAATAATAATAACAGTGAGGAATTTTTATCTTCCTAAAATTTTTTGATTCTGGATCTGGATTATGTTTTTTCTCAGAAAGAGTCGTATTTTAGCTTGAAAAAGAAACGTAATAAAAAAATATCTCATCGTGGGATTACAGCAATTCAAACATGTTTTTTTTTATTTGCTTATAGGATCAAAGATTGAAGCTTTTATTTTTGATGATGGAATATCGCCAGACTTTATACATAAATTATATCAGTGTAAATATGCATTTTTTATTATATCAGAAATTATTTTGTATTTTACTTTGTTCCAGTTATTTTTCTAAAAATCTTTTATTTCCTATAGGCTCGTGCCCCACAGTTTGAAAAACTCTGACCTAAATGTAAACACTAACGATTGGATAACCGCACAAGATATTTTTGCTTCTATAATGCTTTCTACTGTGTTTCCCGATAATAAATCCGCCACCATATTCTGAGTTCCTGGTTGATGTTCCCATTCCACATTGAAATCTGCTAAATTAAGTGCCCCGCTTACCATCCTGCTGAACAAATATTTGCCATTTCTCCAACTTTTTAAGACCTGCCTGTTCTGTCATAACTTTCACCGGTAGTGAACCTAGATTGGTCTGAAACTTATTTAATGCCCAAATAACCAACAAACATTCACTTTCTGACACCATATAATTCCTCCCGCCCTACTCAATGCCCGGAACGCGAATGCAATAGGTCTCTGTTGCTGCATCAAAACAGCACCAACCCTTACAGCACGCGCAACCGTATACAACTCATACTTGCTTTCAAAATCTGGGAGTTACAATACTGGTGCTTCTGTTACTGCCCTTTTTATCTCCTCAAATACTGCTTATGCTTCCGCGGACCATACAAATATGACTTTCTTCCCTTTTAGTGCATAAAGTTGATTGCATTTTTCTGCATGAACTCGAATAAATCTTTGATACCAACCAGTCATTCCCAGAAATTTTGCTACTTCTCGTGCTTTTTTCGGAGGTTTTATCTCGCTGATGGCTTTCACTTTTGACTCATCTGTTCGAACCCCTTCGTGGCCGCGGTGGCCGAGTGGTCTAGGCATCGGATCATGGCTAGCGTGTCATGAGTTCGATCCTAGTACCACTAAAGATCCGCCGTGTAGGGGAGCATTGCACGTTAAATCTGTCGAGAGCTCAAACGTCCTCCCGTTGGTGTGGTGTGGTAGTTAGGAGAGGGGGGTGTCAGCTCAGGTGTCGTCCGCGTCACTTGACCATGGTTCAAAATTACGCGGACCGTCGCCAAAAGCCCTCGTGTTGCTAATCAGTGCGACGTTAATATTCTCTCACTCACTCGAACCCCTTCGTGACTTATCTCACTAGACCTAAATATTTCAACTTTTGGCATGCAAAATGGCACTTTACCTGATTCAAAGTCTAACGTCCTTCTTGAAACAATTTAAAAACTTCTCTTAACTGTTGAAAGTGTTGCGTGATCGATGGAACGATAACGTTGACCATGTACACGCTAAGGGAATCGACCAATTACTGCTTTAAGAATAATGTCTATCACCTTTTTAAAATTCGTTGCCACTCCGGAGAGACCAAAAGGCATCCGTTTGAACACGTACGTACCATTTTAAGTTATAAAGGCCGTCTTCGGAATATCCTTGGGATTAACGGCCAGTTGAAAATATCCGGATCGAAGGACATGATTCGAGGGTGTGGTATGTTTGGAATTAAATATTCAATAAGTGGTAGAGATACCAAGGATATTTGTTGTTATACGTTTAGTGTTCGATAGTCAATCGCAAATAGGCCTCGGGGGGTATGGGGAGGGGGGTAAACCATTATTTGTGAGGCATATCACAACGGGAAAAGTATAGGGAGACCGGATAGGTATGATCGTACTCTCATCCAGCATTCTATTTACAAGAAAGTCAATGATTTTTTGCTTGACTCTACAATACTTGTACGGTATAGAAACAACGAGTGGCTTCTTATTCGTATTTATTTTATGATACAAAATATAGGTAAGCCCTAGTTTATCAAAAATGTCCTTTAAAACTCTTAAATACTCTTTGAAATTCTTCTTTTTGAAATCCTCCAGCTTCGTGTGCGAGAGATCGATCTGTACTTTTGTGTTCCTCGATTTGTGGTAATCCTTTAATCTCCGAATCTGGAATTACCAACGATTTTTTTCAAAATCCAAAGCTATTTTTATTTCCCGCGTGAAATCTACCACCAAGATGCAGTAAAACTGCAACTCCTCAATTATACGAAAATTCAACGTTTTCATGAATTCCCGAATTCTGACCTGCAATTCAACCATGCCTAAGTTCATAAATTTTGCCCCTTGCGCTTTGACAACTTCTGTAATAGACTTTTTCTTGGACTTATAGGCAAAATACGACTTTAGCATCTCGTCCAAAATGAAATATGTTTCCGCACCGGTATCCAATAATGCTTTGATAAAAGTGGCATGCAACAGGATGGATGCATACGATAGATCGACAAGAGATTCGATTCGAATCGGAGAACTTGCCTCAACTAGCAATCGATTAGCTCTCGAAGATCGATTGCTCAATTTAAATTTGATCTATTTCCTCGGTCATTTCTTCTCCACTGATTTCCAGTTCCACTATTGGCATAATCAACGCGACTACTTCGACTCACGGATCCTTGATCACCTCGGTCATTCCTGGTCCTGTTATTCTCATATCTTCTATTACCTTCACGTCCGCAAAATTTAAAATTATTCGAATTCTCATTTACCACCCTTGCATCCGTTCGCCTATAATCAACACCTCTATTCCGCCAGTTTCCTCCGAAGCGACTGTCGGGCAACCGTCTCCTCGAATCCCATTCCTATCTTCTGACATTCCCAGAGTTCCCTAATACCCATGTCTTTCTTCATACTTTGCTACTAATTGTAAAAATTGGGCTCTAGTTGTGGGGTTTCGAACTTCTATATTAGGGGTACTCAACCTTTTTTCCTTCAGGGCCGCATGCGTACGTCAGCCATTTCCCGCGGGCCACATACGCATGTTAGCTATTTCACGCCTGACACAACATGAGGTTAAACAGGGGAGGGAATACTTTAAGACCAAGATAACATTAAAAATTTAAAATATAGAAAATTGATCGAAATATTATAACTCCTGTGTTTTGCTTTTTTTAATTATTATTTTTTTGTATTTTTTATTTTTGTCACTAACACTAAACTAAAAGAATTTAATAAACATTCCTTCACAATTTTTGCATCAATAAACAGAGTTTCATATGATTACCAATAATATAACAAACTTCTCAGGATGTCTTCGTTACTGCTCTGATATCACCACTAACAAGACACTTTGTAGCTGTTGCAAAGAATATTCAATACAGCCTTTTTTTCTCCTCTTGATATAGAAAAGCGGCATTGAATGATTTCTGTTTATATTGGTATTTTTAAATACAGAATATCATGACAAATAAAAAAAGTAGTGATCCATGTTTGTTTTTCACTATAAAATAGTCAACCTCCAAACTGATCGAATATTTTTCGCTAGCAAGGTATGAAATTTGTTCAAAATTAGTTCCACCCATAAAATTGTCGCTACTCCACTGTTGTCCGTTATCACTTACCGTAACCGTTACAAATAGAAAAAGAATATCAATTCGCAGCCGTACGACGTCGACAGTAAAAAAAAACAAAATTGATAATTCTTGTCAAAGAATTTCCCACCAACTTTTTAATACATTGTCTTAAAAAAAAGAATTTCTGTGAGCAATGGGTCATGAGACTGGATCACTTAAAAAGGCTCGGTGGGCCGCAGGTTGAGTATCGCTGTTCAATATAATCCATGACCTCTGTGGAGATAATCTCATAATGATATGATTCAACATGTTTTCTTCTGTCATTTGAAAGTTAAGTATTTTCTGAATCTTCAATAATTTGGAAACAAAATCTGACGGTGCCTGACCTCTAACTTGGTGTGACGAATAAAACTCCGCCTCTTGCTCCAATCTATTTCTGATCACCGGAAAGCTGTTTGTTAATGCCTGTTTTAATTGTGCGAAATATGTGTTGCTGTTTCTGTCACGTACGAAAAGCTAATTACCTCGAATCAATCTTTTGCCCTTCCAATAAGATGACCCTTCAGGTAAGCACAGGCTAAATTTGAGGGTATCTCATAATCTGAAATATTATTATCGATAATATCTAAAAATTCCAACACGTTTTCCTCGTTGGAAAAAAAAAGTTCAGGTAATACTCTAAAACGCCGCCCATCCGGTATAGTGGTCAGTGAAGCTGACTGCAGTGCCGTAGGGACTGGGTTCGAATCCCGGAGAAAGCATGGATGTTTGTGTTGTAACATTTCTTCTGTCTGTGTTGTATGCCCCCGTGTTACACATTGCGTGGTGCACGGTGTTTATAAATGTTAAGCAAAAAAAAAAAAAAATCTCTAAAACTCAAGTCGGCTTCTCTCTCAGGGTTAGGTTAAGCGGGGTGCCCTTGCGAGTGAAGCGCTCTCTTCCCTCAGTGTGGGGAGATCGGAAGGCCATATTCCAAAATATATAATTGCAATTTATTTTTAGTATCAACAACAATGCAAAATTTATTAATCAAGTATAAAGATGCACCGAAATTCTAAATATGAATTACAATAGCGAGGCCAACGAGATACGAGAAGACAGAATAAACAGTTCACTTACGTCTAAGCAATACCTTCTAATTCTATTAGTGACCTAATCTAATTTAATTTCTATTTGACAAATCGTCAACTTTGATATTATAATGTTCAACTTCTAAGTATCCACTCTCACTTTATGTTTCATCTATTACTGCCAGCCGTAGCAGTCTAACTTCTCTCTCTCTTTGTATATCTTCTCATATCCTTCTAACTCGAACACTTGACATCTTAGGGAAATGGAATGCGAGACGTTCCTCCATCCCATATCGAAATGTATTTAGGCATTGAAGTAGAGAGGCCTGGACTGAGAGGGAGCTCTCTGATTGGTGGGCTGGAAGGAGCAAGTGAGTGTGGCTACGGAGACATCCGATGCGATGGAAATTTTTCAGAGTGAGTGGACAAGGGACTCGTCTGCTATTGGTCAAAAAATCAGTGAGTTATAACAGTCTATTGGCTGGCCTTGAAATTATGGAACAGAAATTGGGTGGAAAAAAGTGCTTGCCTGTGAGGGTTGCAGATTGAGAAAATAATTTAAAATTAAGAAAGGAGACGATGATAAAAAATAAAATGAAAATTTAGAAAATGGTCATTCGCCACGAGGAGAAGGACACATTTAATTACTAGAGGGGATTATACGAGTCCAGAAGAATTCTTCTGGGCCTTTTAGTATTGACATTGAGATTATAATTTTTAAGATTTATGAGATATTAGAGTTATTAGAGCTTGGAAGATTATCAAAAATCTTTCTAACTCGAAAAAGTTTAATCTTCATATATAAGACAATTTACGTGTTCATAACTTCTTCAGAGGAAGATTTTCAATAAATTAAATTTGAAAGACCATTTTCCCCAAGAGGATTTGTTAGTAGAAAAATATGGAAAAGACCCGTTAAAGACTTGATGGAAAATCTTCACTTGATGGGATGTTGAAGTTAGGACCAAGAGAGATCAATTCAGGTGTTGTCCGTATCCTTTAACTGAGCTAAATATTATGGAGTTTCTCAATCATCTCTTGTAATGCCTTTCAACGATGCAATCAGGTAGCCGCGGGAGTTGAATGGTCACCGTTGTTTCTGTCTAATCATAGGTCCGGGTCTTTATGACACAGAAGACTCAGTGTAGAAATGTTGTGATGCATATTAAATTATATGAGGATTAAAGTCTTTAATTTAGCATGACATGACAGTTTGAAGAGTGAGATGAAAGCTCATGTGCCATTCCTTTTATTCAGCAATGTTTCGAAATTGTGAGGTGTATTGGTAATAACTCCAATGTTGATTAGAAAAAGAGCATAATAAACAATTAATCTACGGTGTGGTTAGAATAAAAAAAAATCTAAAAGATTCTTCCATTTGTATTTATTTCCTGTTACTCTTAGATCGTTTCGGTTTTCAAAAGTTTTACCTGTTCCGAATGTGTGATCCACCGATGGCCCAATATCAGTTGAAATATTTTGCCTTGAAATAGTTTCCAGGTTTCCCAGTTATAAGGTGAATTCCTTAAGAAAGAACACAATCCGTTTTCAAAGTCACATTTATAATTCCTATCAGATGCTGTAAGGGAAGAAAAGAGAGAAACGTTTTGTTTTGAGTTTCAGCTTTAAATAAAAAAACGACAAAGAAAAGAGAAACATTCGAAATTTAGTAAAAAAAAAAAAGGAAGGAGAAAAAATGCATGACACTAATTATGAAACTTGGATAGACATTTTTTAACTATTCGGTGAAAGAATCGTGTGTTGTGTTTTGGAGTAGCAACCCTACCACAACACGCAACGCTTGAGCGCGAAATTCGAGATGGAGTAAGGGAAATCATTAAAAAATGGCATTTTAAAGTTTTGAAACTGAAAATCACTGCAAAAATTATGTATTTAAAAATGGAAATAACTTCACTTAACTTAAAAAAATGAAGTATCTATCTCATCATCTATTACCTCTGCCACTTTTTTCCCGACAATTATAATGCGACTGCATATTTCTGAGGGCACCTTCCTTAACCATTTTCGCACCACTAACAAAATTGCACACATATCCATATTACATAATTCAAACCAAGATTCATTCCTTACACACCTAGACGCATTGATTTTCCTTTTTCACACTCGACTGATTCCTGCAATACCTTTCAAAACCCATCATTTATTTATTTCTCTCAAATCCATACTTTTTCTACATTTCGGGCATGCATACGATGATCCAATTAATCCTTCTTTATATACCATTCTAAAATTGTTTTTTTTTCCCTAACACAGCGAAAAACAACATTTCAAATGCTCCTCATACTTCATCATACATTCATTCAGATTTGCATCGTGACTATCTGTAAAAATTTATATGGAGAAAAAAAGTTAATCTTGAAAAAATATATCCGCCACGAAAAAACGAAGCCGAAAAACCAGCTGCTTATAACGGAACTTGCTGGTTGCTAATACAAAACCCTGTTAAAATGAAATGTACTGCGCATGGGCAATAACTAATAACGGTACTTTTTAGACTAATAAAAATTTATTGCCCATGCGCGAAAATGATCGGTTGAAATTTCTTCACTTTTCTCAGGAATTGTTCATTTAAAGAAACGCACTCCGCATGCGCGAAATTGAACCAATATCTTGAAAAACTGTTAAAATTAGGGAAACGTATTGCGCATGCGTGAAATTGTGCCGATGCGACTTCTCCCTCAATGATACAAAAATCAGAGGGTAACCAGATTTGGCACATTTATCGATTGGCGGGGTAAGTAGCTGATTAGACAATCCAACCAAAACACATGTTCTTTGCAATCCATATTTTACGAGAGAAATACGAAAAACAAAGTATGCCGGTGAAAGTAGACAATACCGTATTGGACACAACAACAGCAGTATTTGCAAATATTTATAAAGGCAAATATTCAAAGTATTCGCCGTGTCTTGATTCACTAATTTATTGAGATTACCGGAAAGAAAAAAATTCCATCCTGTGATATCCAGTGATCATGGGAGCAATAAAACCTGACCCCAACGTCTAATCGTGACCAGGTATACCCAAGCATATCCACCCAATATCGTACAGGAGCAAGAGAATGCGCAGAAGCATCATCATGAACCACCATACATCATCATTTTCCGTATTCATCTCGTAAGCTATGGTTCAAACAGGTATAGCAGTTTGAACATTTTTATGTACTTCATCCAGGAATCTGGCTGTGAAGAGTTTGGGAGCTGTTTTGGGGACACCCTATATCTAATTGTATAAAGGAGAAAAGCGACTCACTCACTCATCACGATACCCCTTAAACTGTTCAATCTATAGACTTGAAATTTGGTTGACGTGTTCCTTTCTAGAAAATTGACCCCACGGGGGGTTGCGAGGCCTTTAGGGGAGTTAGGGATAAATATTCCCGTTTTTGAACTATGAACTACAGACTTGAAATTTTGCAGCTAGGCCCTTTTCATGAAGTAAATGTCCACTACAAAAAGGGTCTTGTTAAAATCGGACACTAAGGTGTGTTACGTGGGGTTAAGGGGAGTTGAAAAGTCAAATTTCAAAACTTCAATTTTTGTAAAAACAATTTTTAGCAAATCTCTACACCGCAAATGGATTTTTCTTACTAAATTTCTCAAAACTTTACGTCTAATAGCATAAGAATCGAAATAATAGCCTATAACATCCCTTAATTCCGAGAAACGCCACTTGGGTATCTATTTTCGTAAAAATCCATTTTTTTAGCAAATCTCTACCCCTCGAAAGGATTCTGCTTTCCAAATTTCAAAACTACGTCTCATAGCTTAAGAATCGCAATAATTACCTATAGTGACCCTTAATTTTCCGCGACGCCTCTTAGGGGTCAATTTTAGCAAAATCCGTCTTAGTAGATCTCTACTCCATGAAAAGAACATGTCTACCCAATCTGAAAGCTGTAGATTTAATAGTTCTGGAAATGATGATTGAAAGATTGAGTCGTTTTTCTCCTTTATATATATAGATATATAAACTTATTGTTTAGTATATTGATCAATAACTATGAAATGGAAAAATTATAAACTGCTTTGTAAAACTGAGAGTTTATAAAATCATACATTAAATAAGGCATAAACAAGAAAATATGCATACATATTTGAAATAAATATTATTCAAATCTAATACAGGAAAAAACAATTGAATACTCAAACTTGTGATTAAAATCTGGATAGAGTATAAACGCTGATTACGCGAGATAATGAATGAAGGAAAACTAAAAATTGAGCCGAAAACCTACGATACTAATGCAATAAATAATGATACTGAAAACGCTTGCGCTAACTTTTATAGAATTATTACAATAATATTGTCAATTTCTTTGCACCAAGCGTTAACTTTAAATCTCTTCTAAGGATTTTAGGTCCTATATTCTTAACTATAAGGCTTTTAAACTCCAGTTTTAGTCAATCTCGCGGCCCACAGCAAACAATTTTTGCTGCCCGGTCAGTATATCTCCTCACAATAATACATAAAAAAATAAAATTTCTCCGGAAATTAAAAAGATAGCAGCAGAAAAGAAATTTCAAACGTCAAGGTACAAACACATTAAATCTCTTTTTTTTTTGTTCTTTTATATGTGTTTATTATAATGTTTTATTCAAAACAAACATTCATTTCTATAAATATTGATTTATTTTTGGCCCGATTTAAGTTAAACCTTGTTTGTTTGGTCCGAGTTAGCTTTTGAGTTTGACACCCCTAACCTAAACCATTTATAGAAAATATTTAGACTACATCTATACAGACCCATACAATAAACTGTTTTCAAGTTCTAAGGAATATACAACTTACACTGAACAGAATTTTCATGATTTTCGCTATTAGACGGATATCCAATTACTCCATGAACGAATGCGACACACGCAACTAAGAACAGTACAAGCATCTTTTCATCCAGGGCACTGTTTTGAATGCTGTATGTCACAATGACGTTTCTAGTGTAAGTGAAGTAGTTTTCAAATGTTCAGATGAGTTATCTCGTAAAAAACACTAACAGCTGTGCTTGGATAAAACACGCTAAACTAAGTATTTCCTATTATTCCACACATGGTTGATAAGGCATTATCATTGAAGAAGTCGTTAAAATGTCTTTAACAACAAAAAGACAACGATTTCACGCATCAGTAAGATTAAATGAAATTTATCGATATTGAGAAGACGAGTATTTAACAAAAATAAAAATACTCTTAAGGTATCCGACTGGCTGCGACAACTTTTTAGCACGTTTTTCACGTTGTGAAACAAAAGCGCTATTAGGACGCAAATTTCGTCTTCGTCTTCGTTCCATATTTTGTCGTTCCTTTTTCTCTGCCAATAAGCAACCAATTGACCTCGGGTTTTCGGCATTTGGTCGCATTTGTGCCCTAGATGAACGGAATCATATTTAAATTTTCCCATAGTTTTCCCGAATTTTCCTACAAATTTTCCTGAATTTCGCTAATTTATTTTATTTATTTTTTATTTTATTTTATTTATTTATTTTTGTGCTTTTTTATAGTGCTGATACCGATTTGTGTCATTATTTCTTTTCAGCTCAATAGTAGTACATTTAGAGGAGTGGTACAGTACTCACACTACTTTCTGTTAGTAAAAAGTTCATTAATTGCATTATTGTAAAATACAGCACGTGAAAAACGCGCTAAAATTACTTGGCCATGCCAATGATTGATATCTTGTTTTTTAAAAAAATGGAGATATGTGGATTTTTTTGTTGTTTTTAGATTTTTTTTAGTACATTTAAAGAAAAATATGCTAAAATTAAGAACAAAAAAATAAATTATTAAAAAATAAAATAGGAAAAATGGGTAAAAATTGACAAATAATAACATAAACACGGTCCAATCTGTACCATAGGTGGTTTATGAACAAATTTTCAATTTTTCAATTCTGATGTGTTTTTAGGTTATTCATTGTCGAAATGACCTTCAGGAAAAGAGATATTTTTATTTTTACAAAAACTAAAGAACTTCATCTGAGTTATTATGAAATTTCTTAAAAAAACATAGAAATTTCATATAATTTTTCATATAATTTCACAAATTTTGTTGTGCTATCTCTTGTATTTCTTGGTGTTGCATTTACGGTGGCCAGAGCAGTGTACTTTATAAATTGTGTTTACCATATTTTCATTTCTGTAATGCATTTTGATACCACTTTAATTAAATAGTCTTAAATTAGGAGCTTTTAAAAATAGTACCTATATTTTTCAGCATTTATTATGGTTCTGTAAAAATAAACATTTCATTAAATGCTTTTTATAAGAAATTTCTGCCATAGTTTTGACATTGTTGCCTTTTTTAAAGATTTTAAATATAATTATAGATTGTTATAGATGAGAGAGAGAGAATTTTGATTATCTTTATTAAAAGCATACAGATGTTATACAATATTTTAAAGAAATTATACATTTTTAATTATGCGATTTTTAAGTATTTTATAATTAATTATACACGTACTTAATTATTAGATTGCATTGATTTCAAATCGTCTGCATAAAAGATCTTAATCAAGGAAGTATCGCGTGCAAATCACTCTTAAAATGGCAATAAATGCAAAAAGAAAAAATAATTTGTGCTTTTCAAATTTAATCCTACAAAATAATGGTTCTCTTAGGAGTTTTAAAGTATACTAGAAAAACTATGTGTTTATTTCACATGTTACCTAAATAAAAAGAAAGAAAAGTGTATTTTTAAGTAAACTTAATATGCTTTTCTTCTTAGAAGATTCTTTTAACAGTTTGAAGCAATATAAATTAAATATTTAGAAATTATAGATTGGTTCATTTTCTACTAAACAAAATTATCGTAATACGTTTGGATTACAAGAAAAAAAATCAACAAAATAAATATAACAACGCTTTATTTCATTTTCGAGTTATTGTTAGGATTCTTTTAAAAATGGTAAATAATTAATGAATGTACTCAAAAGCTCATTAATGTTTTGTATTTTAAATGAACTACTACCGCTTTTTATGATTGACTAAAGAAATTATTTTATACAAAAGGCAAATAACATTTTTTTTCTTTTGAATAACAATGCCAATCGAAATTGCTTAAAGATTCAAGCTAGAAAATACGCTTAAATATGTTAATCATCATGAAAATATTCTGAGAAAGTGATGACAGTTGTTTATATTTATGAATGTAAAACGAACTATAAAAAATAAATAAAATAGTAATAACACAAATGAAACAAAATATTTTTTTCACTTTATCTTACGCAATGATTAAAATGCTTGGGTATTAAATCTTAAAAATCTAAAAGAGAATTTGAAAATGGAAATATTGTTACCTTTTTGTTGTTGTTGTTGTTCTCCGATTTGTCTGTGTAAGTGCAGGAAGCTAAAAGAAATTAGTTCCTATGTCAAATTGACGCAAAATTCCCTCAGTTTTCTTCGAAAAGGGATCTTTTTCTCAGGGTCATTGTGCCCCATTCTTTTCATTCGCCCTTAAGCATGTCATAAATTTTGATCGTGCTTTTTATCACTTTTGTCCGATGTGCCGAAATTCTTTTTTAACGCGCCCCCTCTCCCTTACCCCATGGGACCAACGTTGAGAACTCATAAATACTCGTTAAAAAAATAATTAACTGTAGACTTGGAGGGTGACAGAAGTCTTCTGAGAAGACTTATGGCGCTTATGGTCCTATATTTTCTCGGATCGGGAAGCAGTTATCGAGCCCTTGCTGACCATGAATGCACATTCGGTCTTTTGGTTGGAACAGAAATAAAAGAGAGAACCAGGATAAATAAAATATAATATTCTCTTTCACTGGACAATCTCTGAAAAAAATTCCGACTAAGGGCCAAGCCTTCGCGTAGCTTCTTAGTGCGAAGTTTATTACAGTTAATCAATCAACAGACGAAGGGGCTATTATCATTTACAAGCAAATATCATTTTGAATGTATTTTTCCCATTTTAAGTGTTATCTGTATTTTACTTCAAACGATCTTTCTGTCGATCCACTTTGAATGAGAAGTTTTTCCTACTTTCAGAGTTCGCACCATTCCTTGTCTACTCATTATTTTGAATAATTTTACCAGCTTTAAAAATTTTCTTATTGTGGGCCCTGAGATTCAGAATTCCCACGGAAAATTTATATCGTTTTAAGCCAGTGACATACTATTTTATAAACATAAAAAAGAACTCTTAATATGACCATTTTACGACTTTTTGCTTACACACGTCAGGGGCCCCTGTAGCTAGGGGAGCCCGTATCATTGATACGGTGATATCCTGAACAAAATTCCCTCATAAGAAGGAATGTTGTTCAGGAATGTTTCTCAGACTTTGAAATCCATTCTTATTATGTGCTTCATCTTTGGTATTGCGAACCGTTAAAGTCTGCATGATTTCAAGAATTAGTTTGCGGATTGTTGAATTTCAGAGATCTACAATAGTAATGTTTACAACAAAATTCACATTTCGTACGATAAGAGTATTGTCAAGTTTTCATATGCAAAAGTACATTTTAGTTTTTGATCATTTTGGGGCCCCTGTGCTTAGCATCCGCCACACCATACACATGGCTGGCCCTGTCCATAGTTCCCTTTCTCTATGTTACAAAAACTTAAAATGTAACAATACTAAAAGAAAAACATTATCAAACTAGATACACACGAGTTTTTCTCAAAAATCAAACATATGAAAGCAAATAGAGTAAAAATAATCCTATGAAACCAAAAAAAATAAATAAATAAAGGAACAAGATGCACATTACCTGAAATTTTATCCTAACAAGTTAATCAAATTTAAGTTGACCAATGGTAAAAAATGCCATCAAAATTCAGACCTTATGAAAGTATGCAATTATCAGTGTGGTCAATAACTTCAATAGCCAAAGATCCTCTACAGTTTTTTTCAAAAAATAACTTTCATTTGTATTTGATTCATTCATCAATTTAGAGAAATCTCAACCTCACTTAATTTTTTTGCTATTTCTGCCATGCTGACTGAAATAAAACTGATACTAAATTTACAAAATACTTCGATCCAGTGCCGGATTATTTATGAGGTGTAATAGGCAATTGCCTATGGGCCCGGTGCTTTTTAGGGGCCCACAATAGCGTGTACTGTTTTCGGTTAGTGCTCCAAAATCAGGCTACAGGGCCCCGAGAACTCGACTGCCTAGGGGCCTCCATGTCGTTTAATCCGACACTGCTTCGATCTTTCCCCTCACATTCTCAAAATATAAACACAAAAATCCAGATAACAATAAACCACGAACCTTCGAATGCCAATTTCCTTCGAAAGAGTTAAACACTGGTAGTTGCTTATAGTCATTAATATTTGGGATCAAATTTTTAAAAACTTGGAACCAACATATATTAAAAACCAAAATTCTAAGAAACATTTTTAAAAAAACAGATTTTCATCGCAATTACATATAATATATGAGGGCAACACTAATTGTTATACGATTCAAATCGTGGGTAATCATTGGGTTTGCAATATCAGTACAAAATTTTTTGTTGCACGTTGAATTTATTACTGAAGTCCATCAGCTTGGGGCCCGTGCTGGTGCTCGGGGCTGCCAGGTCCGCCAGCTGCTTAATCCGCCTCTGCGTCACAGTACCTATACCTATTAACAGGGCCAATCCTAGGGTGTCGGCCGCTCGCGTGCGAAGACCTAATATGTCACCCTTCTAGAGAATTTTTTATATATTTTTAATAATATTTATATTTAATAAATATTTGATTACTTTTATAATACTTATATATTTATTTTCTCATAGCAATGCTTATATATTTAATTACTTATTATAATACTTATGTATTTAATTACTTATTACAATACTTATATATTTAATTAAGTATTAAAATATTTATATATTTAATTAATTATTTAATACTTATATATTGAGGTTATAAACTCATCTACCTGCATTGGTAGATGACCAACTATAAATAGTAAAACATTAATATAAAAATACAAATAAAATTTAAAGTGCAAAACTGTATTTTTTGGACAGAAATGAATTATGATCGTGGCAAAACACTTTCATAAAATAATATACAAGCATATATATATTACGTTTGAAACAAAAATAGACACTATATAATTAGAAAAGTAAAACAACAGTATTTACCCAGAAAATATAATCTAATAAAAGAAGTACTAAAGCAATAATTTCGTGAAACGAAAACTATATAAATCAGTCCTTCTGCAAAGCTTACTTAATAAATAATTATAAAATAACTTTTCTGGCTTTCTGAGAAGCAAATTTGTCAATAATTTTAGTAAAATCAATTTTTTCAGAGATTTTGGATTCAATAGAGAATGTGTCCATCGGAAAGCCTTTTTTGTGTAGTACTCTTTGAAAAAATTCTAAAATGCATACCTTACCATCAGTAGTACTCACACATCTAATAACAAACTTTATTTGTTCTGTGTGACTAATACCTGGTGTAGAGTTGTAACGGGTCTATCAGTGAATCTCCCACTAATCCTCTTGGGTAAAATTATTCTTTTTAACTGTGAGTTCAGTTGAAAACCTTTTTATGTGAAGTAGACGAAATTTAGGCAAATGTATACTTCTATTTAAACGTTAGCATTGGAATAGATAATGATGGTTGATAGTTGAAAGCTGAGATTGAATTGTGAATACGATTACGGCCGCAGATCATATAGTTAAACAAGTTAACAAAAGAGAATTCAAACGTTGGAGTCAAGAGCGTTCCAGCGTTCAGATAAGTGCTTTTATTTATATGATAGTTAAATTAATCCTAGGCAATTGCTCTTCCGGGTTTAATTTTTGGTGCATTCTCTCCCTTTAACTCTGTTGGTTTATTCAGTAAAAGTAGTAATAAAATTGTATTAAAATTAGTATGGCTGATCTTTGCTTGAACCCCCAAACATCAACGTCCTTTGGGACGTTACAGAAACCAGAATTATAGAGCAATATTTTTTTTTTTTTTTTTTTTTTGACAATGCGTGTTATTTTATTACGAACAAATTAGGCTAAAATAGTAATTATTTCATTTTGAAAATGCTGCCCTAAGCAGTGTGGAATACGTATTTTGTTATTTTTGCATTTACTGACATTATTAAGGTGTACTAAAATAACTGGATCAAATTTGGCCAATATTTAAACTGCCTTTAAAACTCACCATTATCTCAGCTTCGTACTAATTCCTCTAACTGCCAAATTTGACTAGCTATATTCTACTTTAGCAATTACTCTTTCAATGATGGTTGTGCCTTCGCTTTTTCTTTCGATTGTATACATTTTGTTTTCCCGCGTCAATGGTACAATTTTATTCCAGCCTTGTCTTTAATTCTTACCATGATCTTATACAGTTTATGTGTTTTAGAGTATTTTCGTGGTTATTATAACTATAAAAAATTCATTTTATTTCTCATTCCAATAAAATTCTGTATTTTAGCCTCCTCAGAAAATGTCATTTAGGGATATTTTCAGTAATATTTAAATATTAATACATGTGTGTACAATCTTATTTGAAAATAAATTTTTAATAATTCTACCAAATTTATCTCTCTTTAAATTAAAAAAGATAGTAAACATTGAAATAACTAACATATTATTGGCCTAATTCACAAACTTTAAATATTCCGAAAGAATTTTTAAGAAATGCATTTTCGGGGTACTTGTGATCAGCAATAACACAATTACTCTTATAAGAATATATTAAAATGCAACATAATATTACTAAATTTCTCTTGATATGTAAAAGAGGGAAAGAGAGAGAGAGAATAAAAACACATATGTTATATTGACTAAACATATATATATATATATATATAATGATCCAGAAAAAGATATAAATTTACAATAAACAACTCAAATAAATGGCATTTCTTTTAATAATGGGAACAGTAATAAGGGCTGTGCATGTTTCGTTCTGGAAATGGGAGCTGTCTTATGAAAAAAAATTGAGCATCAATTAATATATTCAATTTAATCCAAAGATTAAATTTCACAAGCCATGTGCTCTTAACTATAGCTTTGAATATGTATATACAAAATAATTGCATTGACATTAAAATTAGCTAGTTTTCTTTTAACTCAGTAAGCCTTTCAATTAAAATCGTTATGCACTTATGTGAATTGATTTATTACATAAATGTATACGCATATATATATATACTCTCTCTCTCTCTAGAAAAATATTTTTTTAATCCAAATATATTATTTTTGTAGTGCGCATTTTCATGAATGCAAATACAATAAAATATTCCTAATACTTTATCTTAATAGGGTAAAATTATAGTAGTACCTTCAGTGGTCTAACAGAGAATATTAAGCCCCCCCCCCTGCAAAGTCAGGCTTTGTGCCTCGCAACACGAGGTTGGCGGGGGTGTCCGTTACGCCATTGAGTACCTCTCAATACGGAACCTTATGTTTAAGGTGGACTTCTAAATGTACTGAAAAGGTCAGGGTACTTTAACTTAATGAAATCACATTATTTGGATATGAAACTTTTGTTGAGAACGTAAATTACTCATATAAATCCACCTTGAAATGTAAAAATGTCAGAAATGGTCTAGAAAATTTTTAAATTACGAAAAATACATATATCTTTGCTTCCAAAATGCTCGGACGCCATGTTTGGTAAGCTTTATTGTAATGACTGCAGATGGCGCCACGTGTATGCAATCTACGTACAAAACTTTTAAAATATTACTTTAGAAGAAAATTGAGCATAAACTGCTTAAATACACATTAAGAATACTTTATTTTATGAAAAAGAATATTTTGCTACATGAATAATGATTTTAATCACTTCAGAAACACTAATTCTGCTTTTTTTATTTGAAAGGGGGAGGGGTTTAGAGAATTAAAGTAACCCTAGACTACGTCATGAGATCACGTCATTGTTGGGGAGGGGACCCTCTTCCTTGGAATGAAAGAAGGAAGTTCTGACAATTTGTTTCCAAGATGAAACGGTCAAGTGACCTTGAGGTAAGGTGGAGGAGGGTGGGGGAAACACATGAACAGGATAGCTGTTTATTTCAGGGAGAGGCGATTGGAATCTATTTTGGGACTGAAAAAAGGGGGTTATTGTGGGGTGTATACTTTCTTAGTGAGTGAAACATTTGTAGAATTGTCATTTCAACCAGACTGAAAGCTGCAGGGAGTGGTCAACGGATGCTATGCACCGGGGCCCTAAAATAATCAAGAATTAAAAAAATATACTCTTGCATATGAAAACTTTACAATACTCCTATTAATGTCAATATGGCGAGATGTAAAATTTATCGTAAACATTATTATTATGGATATCTAAAATTCGACAATCTTCAAAATAATTCTTGATGTTACGAAAGTTTAGTTTTTGTTATTCGATTTGGGAAGCTCCCAAGAATCCCTATCTCAACTGGACTTTTTAGAAGGTATAATTTAGAAGTGGACTTATATTAATAAAGTAGCGAAATTTTTATGAAGAAGCCTGGTTGTTATTTCAATAGTAACTCTAAAAATAATGCGAATGTTTCAAAAATCTTAATTCAGGCTCTGTAAAGAAAAATCCTAACTATATATACATAGAAAAAATATTACATAGAAGTATTTTCAATGAAAAGAGAATGTTTTGAAAATGTAATTTTTCTTCATGTTTTTGCTATAAAATTACATTTAAACAGTTTTAATGTAATGGAATATAATGGAAAATTTTAATCGAATTGTTAAGTAATTACTACTCTGTGCTAATGGATCACATAAGCAGAATAAAAAATTCGTAAAACAGAGAATTATGCACAGATCTCAAAAATAAGTTATTTTTGTATTTGGAAAGGAAGTCCTTTCCGAAATTAAAGCAGCTACGTACAAATGGACTGCACTCTTAAAATTTCCCATTAGGAAAAAAATTCAATCAATATTAGATATGTAAATTTTGAAGATAAAAGATTAACTATAAATGAAAATTTTTACAGGGTTTATTAAAGTAATTTATGTGCCTGGAGCAGGATTAGCAAAAGAAAGAGAGAGATTAGTGTCGCTCTACAAAGCAACAAGAGGGCTATTGATCACAAACCTCGTAATATTCAACCTCGGTCGAGTAACGAGAATGACACCTGAGCTGGCATCCCTCTTTCCTAACTACCTCATAATTGGGAGGAATGACCTCATCTACACGGAGGGTCTTTAGTGGCAACAGGATTTGAGCCCATGACACTCCAGACATGAACTCGTGACCATAACCACTAAGCTATTGCGCCCACCAGGAATAGCAAAAATTCTATTGAAAAGGTTAAGGGAGTCTGATAACCAATCAGTTTTTAATATATTTGAAGTTTTCTGAGAGTTGACAATCTCAATATTCGACAGTTTAGAGAGAGTGATTAGTTTAGCAATCATTTTAAAGCATTTTTCCATTCTTAAAAGTTTAATTAAAATCTGGAAGGAGGTACCGCCCCCTCCCTTATCTGCCTAATGGCGGACCAACTCCCATTGTACAAATTATGCAACTCTATCACAGCTCAAATTGTAAAACTGTAATTTCCTTGTATTATGTAGTTCATACGGTTTTTTCTTCATAATTGGCTGTAAAATTTGTAACACATCGTCACGTTTAACTATTTTTGCACGTTCATGCAAAGCCTCCCTATCATAAATGTAAATTTGTCCAAACTGTGAGTTTGCTCCATTCTGTAAAAAAGATGTAGTTTCTTTTGTTAACTTCACCTTAAAAAAAACCTTGAAATAAATTTTTTACAGCATCATGAAATTTTTTTTTGTATATAAAGAGAGATATTTGGGAGAATAATCGGTTCGTTTCAGTGAAATGGCTATTAACTCTTACTTTTACTACTAAAATCGTTTCTGTTCAGTTACGTTTCGAGGTTTTTAATATTTAAAGAGCAATATTTGTGTTTTTACACATAATTATAAACCTTAGAAGCTTTTTTTGCTTTCATTAATTTTTTCCTATTGAGAAATTTCCGGGCTCAAAACATTCTTGTGTTACTAAAAGACAATATTTGGAAGAGGTGGAATACTACTGAAAATTATATGACTTAAAATCAGCCTTTTTTCAGCTGATACTACAATGAGACTTTATTGAGTTCAAGTATTCCGTATACACAAATA
>BMAO01022060.1:0-37065 GCA_019973975.1 Trichonephila clavata
TTTGGAAAAGTAAAAATAATGAAAAAAAATCCTTTATATACCCAACCCTATAAAGTATTTCAACGTAAACTGAAATATATAATGAGTTTTAAAATTTAATTAGGGAAGTTTCTTTAAAAACTTTAGTTCTTAAAAATTTAGAACCTAATGCTTTCCGACACATTTAGAAAAAGTAATGCATAATTCTTTTTTAAGAAGACTAAGTGTGTTGTACCTTTGCTTGAGGAGAAAATACAACTAATTTTAAAATTTTCTATCCCGAGTGGAATAATTGCTATTGGCGAAGATGTAATATTTTAGACTATAATTAGAAATTCTTAGTAATTACGGATAATTTCTCTTCAAAGTCATTTAATTGGTTAAAAATTGCATATTTAAATTTTGTAATTATATTTTCTCTGAGAGTAATTAAGAAAGATTAATTATATATATAAAATTGCAGTTCTAGATTTGTGCTAAATGTTTCAGAATTTTTATAGTTTATTCAATATTATTTATAATAATAGTATAAAAATATTTATGAACCTTAATAGCAAAAAAGTAAACCTTTCTTAACGGTAAAATAATTAATTTTGAAGCGGTAATGGAGATATAGCAATTTATTGTTAAATTACAAACAATAAATATAATAATTAAAAATCAATAATATTGAGAAAATGCTCTCAGCAGGTTGTTTTATTTGAATGGATACATTGTAATGATGCTTATACCTAGTTTATTGCAACATTAATACAGTCAAACCTGTTTTTACGCGATCCTTTTCTAAGCAATTTTTTGTACCGTTGGTTTTGTTCAGTTTTCGTTATAATTTTTTAAGAGTTATTTGTTATAAGCATTTATGAAATTTCTGAATATTTCTTTGAAGGGTTTCTTTTAAGCATCTACCGCACAAAAACAGGCTTGACTGTTTTAAAATAAAAATAATATTTTAAGAACAAAATAATATATTCCACTTACAATTTGCGATTTAAATTTAATGTTGAAATCGGTTTTAATCATACTCACCAACTAATGTTCTTGAGCAGTTGTGAATAATGTTCATAATTTTAACATCGGTTACATCTCTCAACATTTTCATTCCGAAGTTTATTTGCAGAATTCATTTGACCACACCTCTTGAAAAATCCCCTGGCACAATATTCTTTGTTGATTTATTTAAAATTGCAATTTAAATTTCACCGGTCTCTGGGTACCCTTGTTTGGAACGGAAACAACAACTGCAGCCCGAAGATATCAGATGTAGGCACGTTTAGAGTTTCTGGGATTGCGTCTGTTAAGTCAAGTCCTGACTTAACTCTCCAAATTTATATATAGGATGTCATTTTTGGTCCTCCTTCTAATACTAACTTCATACTAATAGGCCTTTTCGTCAGAATGTGAAAGACACCGCACATGTAATAGACTTCTTAAGTGTGATTCTCAGCATAACTGTGTGACCATGTAGCCTAATGGCTATGGTCACGAACTCGTGGCTGGCATGTTGCGGGCTCGAGCACTGGAGCCACCGAAAACCCGCCGTGTAGAGGAGCTCATGCATGTGAAATCTATCAAATTCAGTCCTTCCGTTAAAGTACTGTAGTCCGTTCGGAGAGGAGATACCAGCTCAAATGCCATCCTCGTCGCTTGTGACCAAGGTTTAAAATTACGAGGACCCCCGACAATAGGTTTCGTGTTGCTTTTAGTGTGACGTTAATACATTTTTCTCCTAATGGGCTGCATATTATCAACTCAGTCTTGGCAGACATGGCAAGTCCCCAAATGTGAGAGCCATTTCAGTGGTGGCACCATCTAGTGGCGGCTCTTGTTACCAAATTTGGACACTTGAATTAATTTAATCCAAGCTCTCGTCGGATGCTAAATGTTGCCGTGATTTAATTTTGCCGAGAGTACTAGAGACAAATTGATACTCCAGAGGTCTTTCACATGCCACATAATCATATGACACGCGTACCTACGATTTTAGCATCCAGAAAATCTATCGACTTCAGACAGAATCGAACCTGCAACCTTGGAGCTACAAAGCGGGCCCGCTACCTCTAAGGCACATCGAGCCGTTTTTTAATATAACTCACTCTCTCTCAATATATATATATATATAACTGTTAATAAACCATATGTTCTCGCATTTAGAAAACCATGCTCGGGCAAATAAATCTAAAAATTGCTTGCACGTTATGGGCTTTTGCTTACATATTTTACCATCTGCTGTAACTTATGAACTAAACAAGCCGTAAATCTTGTTCTTTTGAAGTCTATTTCATAATTTTGCTAAATAAAATTGACTGATTGAAGCAAGAGTCTCACAAGAAATCAAACTGCGAACTTGAAAATGTTCTTTTATTCATAACGCCAAATGTATTTACAACTCTCAATTTGAGGTGAATAATTTAAGTAATTCTCTATTTCAAGTGTATAAAATACAATTGAAAATTACTACTACTATTTCTAAATTTAAAAGTAAACCCAGACTAGTTTTTGGACTGTCAAAACCAGCGACTTTAAAGCAGAATAATATTTCCTACGCACGACTTTAATTCGAATTTCTCCTGTAGTTTGATATCTCCTTTCAAATTTCATGACTGTGCGTGGGAAACTGGAAAAAGAAGAACAAAAGAAAAAAGAACAAGAACAAAGTGATATGAAAATGGGAAGAAAACGATGTAATGAAAGAAAAAAAACTCACGCAACAAATATCCTAAGCATTTGAAATAACTTCTGGTCTTAATGTAAATTTTATTACAGTAGAACGTCGTTAATCCGAACATTTATTATCCTGAGCGTCAAATATCCGGACCAAAGTCATGATACGTTTTCGAACAGTGCAACACTCAACAGTTGTTCCGCGTGAGGTCAAAAGTGTCGGGAAAACCTAAGGTAAGGGATATTTGTGGAATTTCAGTTGTGTGATTTGGTAAACATTCTAAATGATGACGAGATTGTGACTTCCGTGCAAGAAGAATCCGACCCTGTCGATGATGAAACGGATGAAGACGATGACAACAACAACGAAAATTGCAAGGGTCCATCAAATGTTGACGCGTTTCTGCGTTAAAGACAGCTAAGGAGTGGTATGAACAACAATCACAAAACTGTCCTACTCCACTACTGCTTCTCAAGAGAATCAAAGATTTTGCAGCGAAACAACGAAGGTAAACAATGGCACAACGAAAATAAGTGATTATTTTCCACAATAAAGGTAAAATTGCGACATTTTTCAGCTATTTTGCTTTTTTTTTCAAGTACGTTTCCCGCATGGGATGATTTTCAATATTCGTATAGTGTCCGGTTTCATATACTGCATGGATTGCTTTCGGTTTTCGGTTATCCGAACAATCGTATATCCGAATGGTGTCCAGTCCCAATTGAATCGGATAAACGACGTTCTACTGTATATGTTTTCTTAATTCTAATGTATAAAATAGGAAACACTTGTTAAGTGTACCTCTTTTATATAATTCGTGCTCTGTGTTTACCGCTAATTAACTTACTTTTTGTGATATACGTATATTACTTTTAAATTTATATTCACGTGGGAATTTAAAAATGGTAGAGAGCAAAACAAAATTAATCAGAGTTTTGAAGTAATTATCGAACCATATTTTTTAAAATCGAGAACTGCGAACATTTATTTCTTTTTCATTTGACTTTATTTTAAGCATGCTTTGAAAAGAAATAATTTTGAAAGGGAACTATATAGTTATTACTTTGTACATTTCTTATATTTTTCTTTCTATGGGCTGAATTCGTAGGATGTCATAGTCACATGATAAATAACAACCACGTGTGTCTAGCCAATCAGTGTAAAACTCGTGTAGCATGACATAAAATCAATCATGCGTTTTCAGCTAATCAATTCATACACATCATTGTTGCTAACTTTTCCAGAATCTTTCTCTTAAAAAGTACACATTTGTCAATAACAATAAGCATTTATTTACAAAATGCATTTTATTTAAAAATACATGCCTGAAATAAGTTTTTTTTTAACGTTAAAATTTATTTGCGGAAATTTTCTGCATATCATTTGAACATCTTTACCCAATTATGAAATTTTAAATTTTATCTAAGTTTTATGAACAGAACAACAAGTCCAAATAGTTTAATATCTGTTTTGAATTCAATGGAGAACACGTGTTACTCTTTATCATATGACCGTCATGAATTGAGCCCAATTCGTACAAAAGCTTTAAACTAAACCTAACTCAGTGGATTAACAGCCCGTGGTGGGACAGGGTCTACTGTGCCCAACTCAGCTTTCGTGACCTTGGGCGTTGAGGTGCACGAGATGTTCCAGTCAGGTGGTCAGTCTGAGGCGGGAGTCCCAGTGTTCAGTTCCCAACGAAACTTGGTACTCATTTATGGATCCACTGAAGGGATGAAAAGTTCAGTCGACCATGGCCAGCCTGGGGCTTGAGCTCCGGACCTGTGGCGTGGAAGTACGATACGACACAGCTCAGCCACTGGGCGTCTACAAAACCTTTATCTTACATTAAATCTGTGGGGGCGCTGGCCTAATCAGCACCCCTCTCTCTCCGTCATGCGCGTCTCTAGGTATGGGGGGAAACAAAGCATCACCAACAAACTCCATAATAACAATTAGTTTAATTTATCCTTTGAGCACGCACTTAAACAATCACAAGTGAAACTACAAGAGGGAACCTAGGAGTGATATCTAAAACGTTGTCTATTCTTAATACCCAGCTCTAAGTAAACCCGACTACGTGAAATAGATAAGGAGAACAAGCGCTAATGAACCAATAGCTAATTCTAATTCTATTATCTTAAATCTTCAATCTAATAATGTAATCTAAGCCATTACTTTCTTAACTCGCGCTAGGTTTGTGAACGAAATATTCCAATATTCGCACTTACGTAACAGCTTCACGGTTCCTTCTATTTTACATCTACAAAACCTATATATATATATAGACTTTATATAGTCAAACTAATTTACATATCACGTGTTCTTCTTGAAAGGCTGTGAATTAATGTGAATGCTAGCCCCAAAGTTTCCCCAAGAGGATTAGTAGGAAAAATGTCGCGAATAGACCCGTCACAAATCTACGGAAAATGTGGAAACGATTACAATTTATCTTTTCACCAAAATCCAGGAAATGGTTTCTTAGCGAAATAAATTTGATTTCAAGTTTAATAGAATTTTTTACTTTAACTCCTTGTTGCTGTTGTTGACGTGTCCTTCTCGAAGGGAAGACAGAAAAATTGCCAGAGCCTGAGACAGGTTGGACTGATTTAAAGGACACGGACCCACTGATTTAAGGAACACGTACTCCTTGTATACTCAGAGGGTATTTGGTGGTATCGGGCATCGAACCCAGGTTCTCCGGTCTGGAGTCCGATGCGCTAACTGCTTGCTAGAAATAGATTATGCTTATATGTACTAGTAAAAACATTCATCCTACATACAAAGAAATCTATTTCTTATTTCTAATAATCATATATATCTATATATATTTATTTATATTTTATATGGGCCAGGCAAATCAGTTAAAATATTAATAGCCCCTTTTTATATATTAATAGGTTTTCATTTTACTATACAAGAGTATTCTTCTTTTCTGTTTTACTGAAATAAAATCAAAATAAATCCATTTCAAATTTTCCTATCAAAAATATATATTCACAAAATATGAACGGATTTTCGTGGACAGATTTTATTGCGATTTATGACTGCCATATATTTAAATGCTGAAATGTTTACCTCAAAGTAAGTATTATATATAGAATTTTATACAGAATATTTCCACATATAGGATTTTCTACACAGAAACCTACTATATATGTTTAATAAATTGAAACAATGCCTTTTAATTAATTACAGAAGGAATTATTATTATAGCTGGCACTAAAAGATCTCTCTTTCAAATTTTTATATTTTTTAAACATTTTGGAGAGTTTAAATTGTGTTTATTTTTATATTTGATTTTAATACACTTTGTACATTTTAAAATTTCTGGACCAATCTTTAAGCAGTAAATATAATGAAAGGATATTTTCTATACTTTTGCTATAATTTGAGTATGAAAGAACTTTAAACTGTTCTATAAGTGAAAATTGAGAATTTGAAATACCTAATTCATTAAGTAAATTAAACTAATTATCTTCACATTTTTCTCGATTCATTTTTTTTCCATTTATGCAATATGAGATAGAGTCTAGTGTTGTTAACGTTTTTAAAGAATAAACGTTTATTGACCTTGTATGATGGATGAAATTTAATGATGCATAAATTTT
Organism: Trichonephila clavata; assembly: GCA_019973975.1. NCBI lineage: Eukaryota > Metazoa > Arthropoda > Arachnida > Araneae > Nephilidae > Trichonephila > Trichonephila clavata. The sequence goes on from BMAO01022060.1 coordinate 6,253, forward strand.
ACACTAAATTAGCGAGTCCACTCATGTAATTGCTGACAAGGAGAGAAAATGTGTGTGTAGAAAATTAAATTAGTCTCTGAAATTCTGATAAAAGTTCGTAAATGGAGCCTTGTTAGAAGTATTACTGAACTGCTTAATATTTCCCCTTATTTAACTTTCTGCAATATCCGAAGGAAGAAAATAAGCATTAACTGCTTATTACATGCAGTGTAGAAAAGTTATCGGTGCAATATTTAGTTAAGGACATATTCATGAAAATGATCAAAAACTAAGAACTAATAGTTTTTGATGCAAATGTTAATGCTTTTCGGGAAGAGTAAAGAGCATAATACCTACAGTGTCCAAAAAAGATTGCACCATTTTTAAAAATTTTCTCTAGTTTCTCTGAAGTACTAGTGGAATATTTTATTATACCAGAAGTTAGGTAATATATATATCACAAATTTTTTTTTTGTACCCAAGTTGTACCTTACAAAGATTCAATATAGGTGCCCTTCGTGACACGGCAAATATCTAGACGATACTCCATTTCCGTTCATACTCGCACCAACATGTCTCTTGTAACGAAAAAGGAATGTACCTTTTTTTCTTTATTTTTTCTAGGTACCCAGTGTGTAGAGAGTGGTGAAAATTGGCCTCAAAGTCAACATTCCTTTTCTGTTGTTACAAGAGACATGTTGGTGCGAGTACGGATGGAAATGGAGTATCGCCTAGATATTTGCCGTGTCACGAAGGGCACCTATATTGAATTTTTGTAAGGTACAACTTGGGTACAAAGGAAAACATTGTGTGATATATTACCTAACTTCTGGTATAATAAAACATTCCAAGAGGACTTCAGAGAAACTGAGAAAAATTTTAAAACAGGTACAATCTTTTTCGGATACGCAGTATATATGCATTGGAGAAAAACGACTCACTCACTAACTCAATACAATATCTCCGGAACTACTAGATCAGGGGTGAGCAGACTTTTTCAGGATGCGGGCTACTTCTAATTTTTTTCAAGGTGTTGCGGTCCACCTAGTGACGCCCACAAGGGCGGGGGAGGGGTCCACGGATCCAGACCCACCCTCATAACCCTTGATTTTTTCTCCGATTCATTATAATCCCGTGTATATAGTACGTTAAATGTAATTAAGTATTTGTTATTAGTAATTTTTTATTAATTAATGTTAATTATTTATTCAGTAATTTATTTTTTGCTGTTTTTTGATCCCGACAATCAACAAAATAAACTAAAAAAATGCTTGGTTGCGTATTGGGGTACGATACGAGAATGGTAGACCTTCAACCCCATCCTCCTTTGAAAAATTCTTGTGTGCGCCACTGCCCAATGTCGTAGTGGTGAGGTAAGGAAATGGTTATTATTATAACTTAATAATAAATACGGAATATGTACTTATATATACTTAAAAAACTAAAAAAAAACACTTTTAAATCACGTTTAAAGCAAAACGCAAGATACAAACTTAATAATAATAGCCGCAAATATAATTATATCAAATGATGCATTTATTATGAAACAATTCAAAATGTATTAAAAAAACATTTTCATCTAAAATTAGTTTGTGCTGATATAGTTAGTAGAAGACTAGTCTGCGTATTGCCAGCCAATCTTGAATTTTCCGTATATAACTACAAACTGTTAAAATCTTAAGGCGGTCACCCTAGAAATGTCTTAGCGGTCCACCGGTCGATAACGATCGACGTAATGCCCACCCCGGTACTAGACCTACAGACTTAAAATTAGGTAGGGGTGTACCTTTCATGGAGTAGAGGTCCGCTAAGAAAGGGGTTTTTTTGCAAAAATCGACCCCCAAGGATGGTTGCTAGGGTTTAAGTGACGTTATAGATAAACATTTCCTTTTTTTGAACTATTAGATCTACAGACGTGAAATTTGACAGGCATGCTCCTTTCATAAAACAGAGATCCGCTTCAAAAGAAGTTTTTCAAAAATAGCTACTAAAGGGGGGTTGCGAGGAGTTAAAGGGGCTTTAGACATAAAAGATAATCCCAGTTTTGAACTTCTTGACCTACGGACTTGAAATTTGGCAGACATTACTTTCATGGAATAGAGATCCACTACAAAAGAGGTTATGCGAAATTCGACACCAAAGGAGGGTTTCGAGGAGTTATAAAGGGCGCTATAAATAAATATTTCTGTTTTGGCATTATTAGACCTACAGACTGGAAATTTGATAAGGATATTTCCTTTCATGGAGTAGAATTCAATTAAGAATTGGTTTTGCAAAAATTGACCGGTTGCAAGAGGTTAAGTGGTACTATGGATAAAAGTTCCTGTTTTTAAACTATCAGATCCACATACTTGAAATTTGATAAGCATGTTTCTTTAGCAAAATACAGACTTTTCCGAAATCGACTCCTATGAAGGAAAAGGGAGTTCCTGGAGAGTATTGATAAAAAGAAATTCCCTTTTCTTCGAACATGATTGTTTTCATTTTTTTGTTGTTGACTAGAAATCCGCAAAAAACGTAATTTTAAAAAAATGTCATTAAAAATATGTCATTTTTTTATCAATTAGATTTAGACTTGAAATTTGGCAAGCATATTTACTTATTGATTAGAAATTGACTATAAATGGATTTTGCAAAAATCTACTAGGGGGGAAGAAATAACGAAAGCGTAAAGGTAATTTTACTTCAATTTTTAGTTAGTTAAAAGAATGTTTTTAATTCATTGGAATGTTAGTTCTGGAACTTAGATATCAATAATATATATATATATATATATATATGAATTACCCAGCGAAGTGGGTGGTTAATGCCTAGCTTATATATATATCTTTATATATAAAATATACGTATCACACACAGTGTTTGTCCACGATGGACTCCGAAACTACTTAACCGATCATAATATAATTTTGCATACTGTGTATCATTTCGTCCAACTTAGAACATAGGATGGTTTTTATTTCAATTAACCACGCCATAATTCTTTTATTGCCGGAAATGGGAAGAATCCGGAAAAAACGTTGCCAGATTCCCGTAAGGGAATAATCGCGAAATGTGGCATTGCTCATGTGTCTGTGGAAGCAGATATTTCAAATCAAAATGTACGAAAATTAAGTGCCTGGCGTATTTTGGGGCGTGGAATCTGATTTTCGAGTCAGTTTCCAAAAATAACTGTAACTTTGCCGGATATAGCCGGCCGACCGTATTTTAGACACACCGTAACAGGGGCTTACATTAAAAGCCTTGAATCGTGAAAACTTGGACCCTGGCGTACTTCAAAATAGATAATCCGAATCTGATATCCAGTCTGAGAAATAACTGTAACTTTGCCCGAAAATTCAGGACGACCATTTATTACGCATACCGTGGCAAGAGCTTACCCTTAATGTCTTGGTGCGGGAAAAGTGTGTTTCTGTTGTAATTCCGGATGGTGAACGAAAGTTTGAAATCGAATTTTAGAAATTCCTGTAACTTTGCCAGATAGTGCCGGACGACTCTAATGCCCCTTCTAGGGACTGAACTTGCCGGCTCAGGGGAACAAAAGTAATTTCCAGTTGTATCTGGGGTCGAGAAACGATAATTTGAAATTATATTTCAGAAACTCCACTAAACTTGCCGGATATTGTCTGAATTAGGAGAAAAGGCAAATGATTCGAGTCCCACACGTCCGGATTTTCATTATTTCTAGCGACTGAACCTGCTCGCGCTGGAGCATCAAAAGTCAGCTCCGTGTGCATTCGGTGTGTGAAATGAGAATCTGAAATTGAATTTTAAGAGTTTCGATAACTTTGCCGGATAATGCCAGTTGACCGTATTTTAGACACACTGTAGGGACTTGCCTTAAAAGCCTTAGATCATGAAAACTTTGTCCCTGGTGTATTTCAAAACGGATAATCCAAATCTTATATTCAATCTGAGAAATAACAGTAACTTTGCCGGATAATTCAGGATGACCGTCTTTTACGCAAACCGGCGCAGGAGCTCACCCTTAAAGTCTTGGCTCGGGAAAAGTGTATTCCTGGTGTAATTTGAGGAGGTTTAAGCGAGTCTGAAATCGAAATATAGAAATTCCTGTATTTTTGCCAGAGGATCGGAATATTCTCGGACAGCAGTACCAGCCTATCTTGTCGACGTAAAGTGAGTGAGTGAGTGAATATTAACGTCGCACTTTTCAGCTACACGAGGGATTTGGCGGCAGACCGCGTAATTTTGAACCATGGTCAAGTGACGCGGACAACACCTGAGCTGGCACCCCCTCTCCTAACTACCACACCACACCAACGGGAGGACGTTTGAGCTCTCGACAGATTTAACGTGAATCGCTCCCCTACACAGTGGGGTTTCAGTGGTTCTGGACTCTAACTCATGACACGCTGGCCATGATACGATGCCTTGACCACTTGACTTCCGCGGCCACTTGCCGATGTAGAGACGCAAAAAGTGGATCTTGATTGTATTTTGGTTCTGCCGATCCGAATATTCTCAATCCAATTCAATATAATCTCATATCTACGTCAAATAAGGCCAGACGAAAGTATTTTGCACGAACTGTGGAAAAGGCTTGCTTTAAAATTCTTGAGGAGAGAGAAATGCTTTCCTGATGTTTTTCTGGATGGGAAACAATAATAATGTGAAATCGGATTTTAGAAACTCCCATAACTTTGCCGGATAATGCCGACCAACCGTAAAAAAAAAATGTCCCCCTTCAGAGACTAAACTTACTGGAGCAAGGGCGTCGAAAGTGGGCACCGAGTACTTCTCGGGGTGGGAACGAGAATATGGATACGGATTTCTAAAGCTTCCGTAAATTTTATGGATATTGCTAGAATGAGGTCAAATGGCTTTGTGTTCGAGTTCCACCTCCGGATTTTTATTCCCTGTAGCAACTAAACTTTCAGGTGCAGTCGTGCGAAAATATGATTGCAATAGGAAATTCCATCTTCGGGTATTGTTGTCATTGTGTTAGATGGTGAAAAAACTGCACATTCCGCATCAGCTGCCATTGGACATTCATAAAATACAAGATGCAATGTATACCATTGAAAAAAAAAGGATGGATTGGCTACAGTATTGCAAATGAATTCAGTCATGATCAGGGATAAGTGTACCATGAACCATTAACATTCACTCAAAGCATTACATAGAGCTTTGCAAGATTTAAATGGCAACGAGAGAATATTCGGTATTGCTGTTGTATTACTGTCTGGTGATTTACAACAGGCATTAACAGCCATTACACGCTTTACTTTTGCTCACGAGATTAATGTCTGTTTAAAACAATCGTTTTGATGGTGAAACGTGGAAACACTTCGACTGACCATAAACACGCGAGTACATTTGCAAGATGATCAATCTGATCAAATATTTCCTAACCAACTACTGAATATCGGAAACGGTGAAGTAGAACGTCATCCCAATACATAATGCATGAAATAACCAGACGATTTTTGTAATGTTCTTTAGGCAAAAAGGAACTGTGATTGAGAGTGTCTTTCCGGATATACCGTATAATTATCTAGATAAGTATTGCCTCTATAATCTTGTTACTTAATTAGAAAAAATGTTGATATTGTGATGAAATAAACTTTCAGACACAGGGTTGTTGCCAGTTGATCCAACATTTTTTAAACCAATCGACACTATTGTTGATGAAAACAAAACCGTAAATTTTCCAACCGAGTTTTTGAATTATCTAGATATATCAGGAATGTCACCACATAATCTTAGATTGGTTCCTTGGTTATTATCTGCGTATCTTAAATTCACCTAGATAATGCAACGGTGCACGTTTAAACATCAAAAAATTATACCGGGAACTTCTTGAAGCAAACATTTTGACTGTAAAGTTTGAACGAAAATTCGGTTCTGCTACTACGGAATTTGTTGTCACGTATTCCACTGATACCGTTAGAATATCTAATACCATTCAAAAGGCTTCGATTCCGATTCGTTTGGCTTTCGCGATGACCATAAATGAATCTGAAACTGAATAATATTCATTTGATACTTGGACTTAGAAAATCCATGTTTCTCGAATGGGCAACTAGATGTTACATGCTCACGTGTGCGGAAACCGTTGAATCTATTTGAGTAAGCAAAATACGGGTTACCGAAAAATATTGTGCACCGATTAGCGATTAGTTGTATAAAATAATTATTTCTTATACTTTAAAATGATAAAAATAATTTTAAAAATTGCAAAGAATCAACGTTATTTACCACATTTATAAAATTAAATCTTCATATGTTGTTACTTAACGACTTCGTGAGTAATTCGTGCATTATACTACACTCAAATAGGAGATGAATGAAATGCAAAATTTAAATAATTTGTTGTTTTATACTTTATTTCAACCCTCCAAAACTATAAACGAAGATTAATTTGACTGTATTGAATAGCTTAGAATAATATTGAACTAAGGTATTAAAACAAAGCCACCGCAACGCGTGGCCGGGTCAGCTAGTATATATATATATATGTTATATGAATATATACTGTTTATATATATAAATTATTGATACCATAGCATTAGGAATTCGGTTTTATTGAAAAATATTCTTATAACTCTTGCTTCTTGATTTAAAAAGAACACAGCTTCTAAATAATAATTTCTAAAATTGAAGTAGAATTATCTTTTAAGCTCTCGTAACCCTCTTCCTGAGTGGATTTTCACAAAGCTTTTTTTAGTGCATCGTTACTCAATAAAATAAACATGCTTACTAAATTTCAAGTCTAAATCTAACAGTTCAAAAACGGATTTTTTCCCCTCTATAGCTTCAGTAATTATCATTGAGAGTCCATTTCCGAAAAACCATCTCTTCGTGAATTTCAATCCAGCATCATAAACATATATTCCAAATTTCATGAAAATGGGATTTTTTCTTTTACAATAAATCGCAAAAGATCCTCGCTCCTCCATAGGAGTCGATTTTCTTAAAATTCTTTCTTAGCGGATTTCTATTCAACAAAAGTAGCATGTATGCCAGATTTTATTACTGTAAGTAGTAGTTCGATAGCGAAATTGTTTTATAAATACGTCCCCGTAAACCTGAAAATACGTTTTCAAAACCTTTTTTGTAGAGAATCTCTACATGATAGGTACATGCCTATCAAATTTCAAGTGTGTAGTTTTGATAGTCCAAAAATAGGAATATAGTTAAGTAAAACGCTCCTTAAACCCTTGGAACACTCCTTGAGGTTCGATTTTCGCAATACACCTTTTAAAATGACTTCTAATCTTCGAAGGGAACGTGCCTATTAAATTTCAATTTTGTTGGTCTAATAGTTCAAAAACAGGAATATTTAACTATAGAATGCCTTATGCCCCTTAAAGCTCAATTCTCGCAAAACCTCATTTGTAACACACCTCTACTCCATTAAAGGAATGTGTCTATCTAATTTCAAGTTTGTAAGTTTAATAGTTCTGGAGATATTGTGATGAGTGAATCTTTTTTTTCTTTTATATATATACAGATAGAGTATAAATATGAATGCAAACTAATTGTCCTATATAGCTAAGAAAGTAAAAAAAAAAATCTTGAATTGAAAACAAAGAACAACAAACTAATATATTGTTTATATATATATATAGTCAGTACACCACAATAGAAAGCAATTAAATTTCCTATAGTTGTCACCGACTTAGGTCAGTGAAGTAGGGTTAAGCTTGCTTTATGGGATCCCAATCTTCCTCTTCAGTAGAAATTTTAACATAATAGTTCATGAAAAACTACAGAAGTTAAACCAAGACTGAAAAAAAAAAGACTATTGCACGTGTAACAAATATTTTTAAGGTAACTGGCGATGTACCATGATTTTGAAAAAGCGCATAAATGGATAATTTTTTTGATATTTAGTATCAGTCGAATGTACGAGGTTTGCAATCGGGAATACCAATCGGCAGCCTCATTGGAAAATAATGTTTCATTAATGTGTGCAATAAAGTATTGATATTGAATCATAATTCTTACAGTTTGCGGCCATCCTGGGGTGAAGACGATGATCTTTGTATGACAAGAAATAGGAATTTCTGTGGAATCGCCAAATTGGCTAGCTATCCACTTGTTTTAATTACCAGAGGCTTTTTCGTTTTTGCTTAAAAGAAAAAAACGCACATTGCATGAAGTCTTGTGAAGCAATAATTTTATACACACATATTCTACCTGCAATATTTTATATTCTTGTTACGTCTGTTCATTTATGTATGTAATGATTTCTTCTAGCACTCTTTAACTTTATCCGTTAAATTATTTTCTAATTCTTTGGTACGAGACTGTTATAATCTTAATCGTAATCTAATTGCTCGCGCGCATTTGCAATCAATCACGACTCCTGTTAGAAAAGAGTCATACGACCTTCACGCCCAGTGTAAAAACTCAGAGCGCTGGGTGCTCGCTCTGTTTGTGCTTTGTCCGCTCACCAACGATATGTACTTGTCCGTGCTGTTTTCGCTTATGTGCTTTTTGTGTTGTTAGAAATAGTTTTTGTGTGAACTGTTGCAGTGCCCTGGTCAAGAAACTAATAAAAATTTACAAATATTAAGTCTTCTCTGCTATGCCACGACTACAACATAATAAAGCATTTAGTAAGTAAGAAAAATTCCTAGCAACCCAACGCATCTCATGTACATATTTTTTTAAATGATTTGCAAAGGAAGTTCTGGCTTTTCTTAGAAACAATATGCATGTTTTTTGAGATGTAATTTTCCTCCAAAATATAAAGATCTCAAAATTTATATTTTTGGAGAAGGTTTATAAATGATTCTTACAGTATGTACTGTACATAGAACAGCTGCAAATTAATTTTGGTTTTTATTTATTTTTAAAATTTAATCCATTTACTAACGAAAATAAAATAAATGATCTGCAATGGCAAATACCAATCCGCAGCCCAATTGGAATTTTTTTTAAAAAAATTGATTAACCTTATTCATAAACATGAAAAATATTCATCGTTAGTCATTAAAAAACCTTTGAGAAAGTTTTTCATTAAAATAATGCCTTATTCATGGGATTTTGTGGCTATAGTTAAACATTATTTATAGACTTCAATTATGATGCAGAAACCTATAACGTGTGTGTCTCTGAATCACAGACAATTCTAAACAAATGATTCAGAATATTTTTTACTTCGATTAGAAGAATGACTATCTTTTCATTCTTAGAAAGATATATTATCTCTTAGAAAATAAAGAACATTAGAAAGATTGATGTTCGATAAATCGATAGTAGAACGAATTTTAGGAACGGAAGCAGTTCCATGATGTCAGAAATGCAAATCCAATTCCTGGAAGAGAGGGTTCCACTTAAGAAAAGAAGAATAATCGTATTTTAAAACGATTGTTCTCGAAAAATCGATGTGTTATGGCTTTGTAATTTTCAGGACTTTGTTGAGAGGTGAAATATATAAGAACAATTGAGCAGCAGTCATAAAAATAAGGATGCTTGAGGAATGATTGGTGAAAGGGCAAACCCCTATCGATTTGAAATGAAAAGAGCAAGATTTAAATAAATTAAAGAGAGAAAGAAGGAACACATTTCATATATTCTAGAAAAAAAATTTAATCAGATATTCATTTTAATTAAAAAAGAGGTTCACATACAAGAGGTACAAGCATCCTTCGTAAAATGCCCTTTTTATAGTACTAATTATCCTATTTTAATTAAATCAAGATGATTATGATGTCTTCAGATAGATGATGATGATATAAAGTCTTCATCAAACAAATGAAGTCTTTACTTAATTATTACAGTTTTACTCAAGCTTTAACAGACTTTGAATACGATAACACATCCTATCCTTAATCCCTTAAGCGTTCAGGGTTTTTGCCCAAAACGTTCCAAAAAGAGCAAATTTTTTATAGCATATTTTTTGATATAACACTTAAATAGAAGATTTTTATTTTTATTTTCACTTTTAAAGTTTTAAACGTACTTTTTTTTATAATTGTGAAACACAAAACCCTCTAAATGTGATTGCGTTTTATGAATACACTCTGCATACTTTGAAGAATGCTTCATATATCTTAAAGAATTTCTCTTCTACTTACAAAAAAAATTTCCATGTTCATACTTCTTTTCAAACGAATTTTGCACGTGTGTGTATATTTATGCAGACACAGTTTAAAGCATGGTGTAATACTAAGTTTTACATTACAAGGGGGACAGAAATAATACCAGCTTTTTTGGATTATATTTTCATTTTCATCTCGTCTCAAGTTACATATTGCACATTGCCTTGTCAATCCCTGTTCTATCTTTATCGAATATTTACAAGAATATAAATTCTTGCCTTCAATGCAAAATTACTGCTTTCAGCAAAAAGAAAATCCCAGATGAGAAGTATATATTTCAGCACCGTGTACAAACAGCATCTCTTAAAAATACACTCTCTCTAGCACTAATAATCTCACTATAAGAATTAAAAAAATGAATGAATCAAAAAAGAATGAAGAAAATAACAGTGCCCCTACTGGCAAACCAGTTGTGGCCTGTTTTCCGTAGCCGGTTAAAGGTTGTTAATTTTAGTATAATTATAAATGATTTTGAAGAAATTACCAAATTTTTAAGTCATTATTTATGCTCTTAAAAACCAGAACAATTTATTTTTTGAAAATAAATTTCTTCGGTTTCCACATACTTGATTACAACTAGCTTATAAAAATAACTTAGCAGCGCAATTATTACGGATTAACATTCGATTTTAGATGGGATGTACAATAGCAAAGTAGAAGAAGACAAATTACCTCTCCAGAGTGAGAGAGTGAGTGAATATTAACGTCGCAATGTTCAGCTACACCACGAGGGCTTTTGGCGCGTAATTTTGAACCACGGTCAAGTGACGCGGACGACACCTGAGCTGGCACCCCTCTCTCCTAACTACTACACCACACAAACGGGAGGACGTTTGAGCTCTCGACAGATTTAACGTGCATCGCGCCCCTACACGGCGGGTCTACAGTGGTACTGGAATCGAACTCATGACTTTGCCTCTCCGGAAGTCTATTTTATTGAAAAATTAATCCTACATTTAACTTCAGAACACGCTAGAATATTTTTTTTTTCATATTTTTAAATTTTACTAAACATTTCTGCATAGTCTTCCTTAAAAATGAATATTATTTATAAAAGTATTAGTTATTCCCGTTAATCATTGATTTTTTTTTATCCTGCTTGTTGAGAAAAATTATAAAGTTAAGAATATTATTGAAAAGTATTGGGGGCTACAGTAAATTTTAATAAAAATAAATTCGCCTTTTTAGTTTCATATAAAGATCAAGAACATGAATTAAATATTTTCGAGGGAAAAAAAATAGTTACAGGTATTCGGTCCTTGAGATCCTTGTTACAGGTTTACTTGAGATCTTTTATTTTAGATATTTGATTAGAAAACATTTTTTAGAATAAAAGGCCTTTTCTTTTTTGTCAATTCGAAGCAGAGTTGAAAGAAATAATTCTTTTAATTATTAAGTTTATATTTGTATTTTGCTTTTTAGCATGGCATCGATAAGAACTTCTTTTTCAAAAAATCTAACAAGAAATGAAGTGATATTTTTTGTATATCATCAACGATTTATTTAGTAATAAATCTCTTTAATGTATTTTAGAAAGAATGCTAGGTACGTTGAGTTTCACAACAAGGATAATTAATTGCCAGCTCAAAGAACAAAATTATTATTATTTTCTGGGAGTATTAAAGATCTTCTGATAATTACTGTCATCATTATTTATTGAAAAATATATTAGGTTTACAGAATTATTAATTATTATTTCTGCATTACACGGTTTAAAGAAAATAAGAACTGTAGAATTTTTGAAAAGTATGAAATATTTGAATTTATTTTTATTAAAATAATATTCTAAGAGTATTATTTAATGGTAGCGAATTTTAATTTTTAACATCAAAGCAGAAACGCATAAAATTTTTAAAAAGAATAAATTTGTGAGCCTAATATATATATTTTTAAAATTATTGCCTATTTTGCTTAGAATACTGTTACGTCAAATTAACTGAAAAGAATTTAAAGTAAACTAATTAAAAATACATCAAAGGCATAAGTTTCTAAGGAAGATAATTTGTTCAATTTACTTTTTGTACTAAGATCTTCCATATTGTTGGATTCTTTGAACTCTCCTATATAAATTTTCTTTTATGTTTTAAAAGTGTCAACAGCTATTAGAATAGTCTTCGTGGGGAAAAAAAGATGATTTGTAAAAATTTTATTTTCAAATCTCCAAATTCAAAAGCTTAGAAACACTCTATCACCAGCTTCTTTTTTTAAATTGCTGCCATTTTCAAAAATTATTCATCATTTTGCTTTTAATGATAATGCAATGGAACAATGATGAAAATATATATTTCAAGACAAATGGCAACGCGCAGTATTATTTGTAGATAACGTATTCACATGCTCATGGAGATTTTAAATGCGAAATATTTATAGAAATTTTCATTTCGAAAGAAATGAAATGCAGCGATAATGGCAATTAGTTGATAATTTTTTCTATATTTCTTTTTAACATCCCTCCTGCACGAAATTGAGTTGGAAAATAATGTGATTTGCAAGAACGAATGTTTTTACCTGTATTTCAAAGCTGAATGAAAACGTATAATTTAGTTAAAATATGGCAAAACATATTTTCCTGTCTGAGTTTACATTTAATGTTTTACATTTTAATGTTATTTCATAAATTGCTTTAAAAGGAAATATGAACACTTTTCCTGCTTTAACATTTAAATCTAAGACAATAATTTAAAGAAGAAGTATGAATTACAGTGTTTTTCAACTTCCAAGTAAATTCTGTTTTGATACATGACAATTCATAACTACAAATTTTAATCTCATTAATTTTACCCTAATGGGCTGCCTATGGGCAACTAAGCCTTTGCAGACATGGCAAGTTTCAAATGGGAGATCCACTTCATGGTAGCATCATCTAGAGGCGGCTCTCGCTACCAAATTTTGACGCTTGAATTAATTTTAATTCAAGCTCTCGTCGGGTGTTAAATATTGCCGTGATTTTATTTCGCCGGGAACCAAATTGATACTCAGGGGATCTGTTACATGCCCCATAATCATATGACATACGTGCTTACGATTTTCGCATCCAGAAAATCTATCAACTCCAGCTGGCATGGACCCCGCAACCATGGACTTACGAAGCAGTCCCGCTACCTGTAAGTCTCCAAGCCGACATCTCATTATGAAAAAGCACAAAGGAAATTGATAAAATGAAAACTAGTGCAATATATCATTACGAAGAAAAGTAAGGATTACTTTGAAGCATCATTAAAATCATTTTAAATTTGGTCCGATTTCTTAAAAAGAAATATTATTGTACGAATGAAGCCCAGTGGCTGAGTGGTAGTGCATCGCGCTTCCACTCCACAGGTTCGGGGCTCAAACCCAGCGCTGAGCAAGGTCGACTCAGCCTTTCATCCCTTTAGTGGTTCGATAAATGGGAACCAAACTTATTTGGGGAGTACACACTAGGGTTTTCTAGTCAGACTGACCACCTGATCTGAATATCTGCTCATGCACCTCAGTGCCCAAGGTCATAAAAACTTAGATGGACACAGTGAGCCTTGGCCCTCATGGGCTGTTGCACCACTGAGTTTAGTTTGATGTTATTTTTCGTTCATTAGAACAAAAACTGCAAGTATTTTAGTAAAAGCAGATGTCATAACTCTTTAAACAAGATATGTTAAACTTTAAAATGCGTTTTACTCGAAATGTGTTTTTTTGAAAATCTCAAATGGGGACAGCGATTGCTCAAAGAGTTTTGAAAATAATAAACTTAATTTTTTTGTGTATGTTCTGTATAATAGTATATGTGTTTTAACCTTCAGATTTATCAGTAACTGTTTTATTATAAAATTTACAGTCTCTTATATGAATATAATCACTGATTTTTAAAGCAATTTCATATAATAACTCATTTCAAAAATGAATAACGTAACAACACATCAGAATTGAAAATTTCTCCATAAATTTCTGGTACAAAATGGGCCCCGTTTATGTTATTTTTTGTAAATTTCGTTTTTGTTATTTTTTGTAATTTTTCCCCCATTTTAGTAGTAATAATATTTTTCTTAAAATATACTAAACAAAATCTCAAATCCAGAAAAAAAATTGCTTATTTTCGCTTACCGTAAGGAGAAAGAAAACCTTGTAGGTGGTTGCGGAAGATTCATTATGCCACAGTCCCCCAGCTTCTGCACCTTTTCCAATGAAACGCATAGCATATACAAACCTGGTATTTACTGTGGCAATTTGCATTCCTTCATGAAAATTTGAAGAAGAGAATTCTACACAATATGGACAAGCATAACATTTCAGGATAAATGTAATAGCCAGTCCAGACTTACCTTTTAAAACTTGCATATGTCTAAACCACTGTTACACATTTTACAGTGAACTTCATTCTTGAAAACAAATGCAAGAATATTCAAATTCATGACGGCATTTATAATACCTACGCTTTCATCATAAGAAGAAAAACTCTTATTTAAATTGGGAATTTTCTTTTCTTTTGCACATGTCTCCTTTGAGTCATGTGGATGTCTAGCTTGAGGATTCACATTAGTATTAGAAATGTTAGTACTATGAGAGTATTCCTACCTTCATAAAACGTACCTTTATTTTTTCGATCTAGGCATATTAAGTAACTAAAAATTTAAAATTTCGAAATTTTGAAATTCAGAAATTTTAAATATTGAAATCTTTAAAATGCTAACAAGATAAACGTGCATGCGCTTCAAAACAGGTAAACAACCCTAATAGTTACGCTTGCAGTCATTCTACAGTTAATTGCGTATGAATAAATAAAACAGATAGTGGCTTTGGAAGAGCTTCTCAGATTTAAAAGGTCAATGTTTACATTTCTATCTGTCAAAGAGGGCGTGGCTCTTCAGCTGATTATTTTTTAAAAATCATTTTAACATATTTCTAATTAATAAAATGGCAAGTATGTAAAATCATTGGAAAGGTCCTGATTTGGGGATTTTAGAAATATCAAAAACTCAAAATCGATTTCCCGAAGGTTTTTACCCTACTGACTGACCTTAAAAAACAATTGTACAATTAATATCAAACACACTTCTCTCAGCTATCATTGCTAAATTCAATCTGAATCTGCGAAAGAACCATGCTCTTCAAGGAATTTAAATAAAAAAAAATACAAGAGCTTTTTTTTTAAAGAAAAGCATTATATTTGAGTTAATTAGTTTTTCAAAAGTCTTGTTCATAAGCATTATTTTTCCAAAATTTGGATCAAGAAATAACTTTTATTTTACGCTTAAACAACTGAAGTTTCCTAGCTTGAAGTTTGGATGTCATTTTTAAGGAAGCCCAAAGTTATGCGTTTGTAAGTATGACTCACACAATTGTAAAAATAACTAAAAGAAAACAGTTTGCAAACAAACGAAATCATTAACAACCATTTCAAATAACAAATTGAAATTCCGTGTTTTATGAAAAGACTGACATTTTAAATCAATGCTTTACTTTTCAAAAAATGAAATTCACAAAAAGATAAAAAATTTGTTAAAGGGAAAAAAACTGAATTAATAGATAATATTGCTCTCGCTGGTACTGTATCTGTTACCGGCAAAGTATGAAATGCCGGCATTCTATACAATGCCGGACGTTTTTAGGCAAAGTATGAAATATGAGATTTATTATATACTTTGCCTAGGCATTGTATATAATGTCTAGGCATTCTATAGAATACCTAAAGCTATTTAGGCAAAGTATGAAAATTGGTCATGATAAGGATATTATATATCAATGACTTACATTCCTAAAAGTACAAATGTTATTCTGACAAAATAATGAGACTGTCATTAAAAAAAACTATTGTTAAATTGCGATTCCGCATATACTTGTATTAAAATTCCTTCAGAAGTTCCAAGTTGATACAAACCATCCTATTTCTTTCTCATTACAAGTGCCAATATATTGGCATTCGGAAAAAATCAAAATTTTGTACTAAAATACCTTTTTAGCGCGTTTTTCAAGTAGTGGAACAAAAGCGCTATTAGGACGCAAATTTCGTCTTTGTCTTCGTTCCATATTTTGTCGTACCCTTTTCTCAGCCAATAAGCAACCAATTGACCTCGGGGTTTCGGCATTGGGTCGCATTTGTGCCCTAGATGAGCCGAATCATATTTAAATTTTCCCATAGTTTTCCCGAAATTTCCTACAAATTTTCCTGAATTTCGCTAGTTTTTTGCTTTTTATAGTGCTGATACAGATTTGTGTCATTATTTCCTTTCAGCTCAATAGTAGTACATTTAGAGGAGTGGTACAGTACTACTTTCTGTTAGTAAAAAGTTCATAGTTGCATTATTGTAAAATACAACATGTGAAAAACGCGCTAAAATTACTTGGCCATGCCAATGATTGATATCTTGTTTTTTAATAACTTTCTGTTTTTTCTGGCAAGTTTCACGTAGGTGGATGTACAGTTCAATATCATAACGTGTAACATTTTTGTGTTTGGTTGAAAGTTCTTTCAGAATTCTATCACATCCCCAGAATCCGGAATTTAATTTTGCTCTTGGCAGATTAAATTCCTAGAACAAGTTCACATCGTCAAACTGGGTGTCAAAATTACCGGCGGCAATTGGTATCCCCTACATGGTGCCGCACTAAAAAGGGATACCAGCCCCTGGGGAATGTACTAGGTCTGAAAATGGTAAAAATACTGATCTGCAGATCCACTAGGGGAAAAAAAGAATCCTTGACATAATACTGTATAGCAGTTCTTCCCAACAGTTTTCTCTTCTGGACCGGTCAACGTTCCATAATTTTACGGCGGCCTGCTGTGGGTGCGACGTCGATTATTTTTATTTTAAATTGTTTTGATTTTATATAATTTAATTGTATTTAAACATGCCTTCAGAGTAAAATTCAATTGCACCAAAAATAATTATAAAATAACTTTACATAAAATGTAAAGTAATTTCCATGGAAAGTCGCACAAACACGAGAAAAATACACCCCAGTAAATATAATAGAAATAATTTAATGCTTCTTGAGTGGCCTGATACCCTTTGATCCACGGAACAAGGGTTGGGGACCACTGTTTTATGGTGCTGACGCTTTCTTTAACAGTTTAAATGAGTTTACTTTTATTTTCCGCAAACATCACATCATAGCTATTCAGCAACCAATAGTCCCTGAGTTTCTTCTTAGTAGTCATTTTAGCATTTTTTATATCAGTTATTAACTTCTAGTAAGTAATTTTAGTTAAGAAAAAACCTTTTTTTTTGGAGCATCAACTCGAATTTTAGGCAACTAACCGTTGAATAGTTGTTTCATGTCTATGGACCACGGGTCGGCCACCTTTTAGCTGTTGCGTGTCTAACCAATCTACTAATATGATTGAGCGAACCACACAGTAGAACATTTTTGAAACAATTCAAAAGTTTACAAATTTGTTGAGTAGCGCAAAGTTCCACTGAGAATTGTACCGCGTGTGACGTAGGTTGCCGACCCCTACTATAGACCATGGTTCCTCCATTTTCAGGTAGCACAGGAAAAAACCAATGTTTTTGTTGAATAAGTTTAAGTAAAATAGAGTATTTTGACATTTCCGAACAAAAAGCAATGTACAACTAACAGATTCTGAGCCTGAGACACGTGTTAAAAGTTTTATGTATTTCCAATTGACAATATTCGAAATGAATCTGAGATGTATTTCATACTTTGCCGGTTTCTAATTAGGAATTCTATAGAATGCCTAGGCAATGTGTGAAATAGGGATCATTTCATACATTGCCGGCTAGATTTAGGCATTGTATAGAATGCCGGATTTCATACTTTGCCGGTAACATATCCACTTTATTCTTCTTGTGATTCAAAGCATTCTTGATTTTTTGTTCCAAATGCCATCACACATGACTGCATCGCGAAGGGAACGGTTCAAAGTTGTCCAAATAAAAATAATAACCCAAAAGACAGATGTTTTGGCAATGGAAAATATTTATTGAATGGAAGGAAGTTGAGTCATCAATTAGCTCGAAACGTTCGGATTGTTTCCCTCCAATTCTAAACCAGTAGTCACAGGACAAAAAAAAAGCATTCTGTAAAAAGAATACTGGTTTTACTTTTGTAAAAGACAAGAACGAGAGAAACGAATTAGAATTCGATTTTTTTTAGAAAGTGAATCAAATACAGTGAAAATTAGTTAACACGAAACTAAAGGACCTGGAATATTTTTTTGTGTTGAAGTATATTGCAAAACAAGTAATAGAATTTTTTTTTTTTTAAAGTCAATTCTTACTTTGAATGGATGAACAAAAAGTATTTTATTTATGATTGAAAATTTGACAAGGTTTAAAAACTGAAAAATTGTTAAGAAATTGAATACCATTCATCGATTTGATTTTTTAATAGGATGATTTTGAGTGAGTTTTTGATGATTTATGTTATCTGTGTTGATGTTGTTTGGTATTTAATTTGTGAATATACTGCGTTCTTGATTTGAATTTTCAAATTTTTGATTTTTTTTTCTTTCTATACAACCATTTTAAAGATCGGTGCATAATCTTTGATGTTTTATTGCTGTTATATTATGCACTTAGTTGTGTTAGCATTTTATTTTTATGTTATATCTCTTAGAATGCAATGGCGAATAGCTTAATTTTTTAGGTATTAAAATTTTTCAAAATTTTAAATTTTTGTGAATTTTAATATTTTTAGATTAGCTTACCAAGTTGCAATGGGGGGAAGTTGGCGCCATCAAACTAATTTAACCCCTCTTTTTGGTCCTAAGTCCGAGGTTACATTTGGATATTTTATAAATTTTATCTTATAAAATTTTAATTTCGTTTGAAAACGTTGGCTCTTTATTATTTTTATATTCGCCATTGATATTTTGAAATGGGATGTTGTATTCTAGGATTCATATGATTTCGAATTTTTGCTTGATTATAATTGTGTAATTTATATATATATATATATATATATATATATATATAGAGAGAGAGAGAGAGAGAGAGAGAGAGAGAGAGATACAGAGAGAGTGTGAGCTAATAGTAGGAATTGAAAAAAAGAAACATATATTCAAAAAAAATTAAGTTTATCGGAGTACATTTTATTTACGGAAATATGTACAGATGTATGTTTTTATGAAGATCAATGAAATAAAAACATTTACTAGAATTTAAAGCGTCCCATCCGGTATAGTGGTTAGCGATGCTGACTACTGTTCTGTAGGGCCTATAGGTTTGTATCCCGGAGAAGGCACGGATGTTTGTAAATGCATAGTACCTTTGCGGCATGGGGGTACTCTTAATAGCCGCAAGTCCTCTCGTAAAGGTGGGGAAAGTGAAGAGAAAGGTGAAAGGGGAAGAGAGATGGGAGGCCTTTGACCTCCCCCGGGTGCTCTTCCTCAAAATTGGGGGTGGAACTTAGCCAAATCGTACTGTCACGCGCATGGTGCTCACAGCTACGAGTAACAACAGGCGTATTACTAGCCCGTTGCCACGATGAATTTCGTTGGTCTTGATCTGATGTTACTGTGGTTAACCTGTGTGGATGAACCTACTGTTACTTCGGTGGCACAAGAAACATCAATATAAGAACTTAATAAAATTTAACACAAAATTTTCACGTTTTTTGAAAAACAAAACATTTTTTGAGTTTCTAGAAAATAATCTCATATCTTTCATTGGCTTTTTTAGCATCAAATTGTTCGATGTCGTCTGTTTTGCTATTCATTTCACCCTTGAAATGTACGTATAAATAATTGAATATACTTTTCCTAAGGGACGTAGCCACCACCATATCATCCGTATCAATGATACGGGGCCCCAAAGCGCGTAAGCAAACAGTCGCAAAATGTTAAGAAGACCTTAGGAAGCCCCCTCCCAAAGAACTTTGATACATGGCCCGCTTAGGACTAGCTACACCAGTGCTTTTCATGATGTTTGTTATTTCAGATGACGTGGGGACAGGAGCTGCATTATTCATTTCCTTTTCATCTACAGAATGTACATCAGTAATACTTTTTTGAGCCTCTTTCAAACTCCAAAATCTCTTTATCTGCCATGAATTGTAGCTGTACACGCATTATCATCATCTACTGCAACGAATTTTTCCGATTTTCGATGGAACAGTAGGACAATACGATCCAGCTAGTGTTTTCCGTATTTTGTTCATTCCCAGAAGGGAATTCTTTTCTCGTTAAGCGATTTTCGTTTCGTGATAAGAGAAGAAATCTGCACAAAAATACATAGTAGTTTCTTGGAACCATTGTATTATTTTGTGTCAACCAATTTTTCGTCTGAAGCGTTTTCGCGTTAAACATATTTTACTGTAATTCCTCATCATTTGTTACAAGACTCAGTTGAACGAGTTGAAACCCCAGTTAATAAGTATAAGTAAAGTAAACCCATTTACTACATGCTCATCGATAGAGAAGACAGACTCCTTACAAAAATTTGAACAATTTGTATCCTAACTCTAATGACAAAGATTAACTGTCCTTAAGCAGTTGCTGATGACCAGTCCCAAAATCTCGACCTTAACCTTCTCTATGTACTTTATACGTTTTAAATTGGGGGAAAAAAGTATTTGACTTCTGACATGGAGAAAACGTTTTAATAAAAAGTTTTTACTCAAAAGAACAAAGACGCTCAGTGGTGTAACGGAGAATATTAGGCACCCCTTCAAAGTCAGGTGATATGTACTTGGCGTCAGTCAGGCTTTGAGCCCACAAAAATCCACCCTCTCCCCCGGTGCGGGGGTGTACGTTACGCCATGAAGACGTTGCGTGTATTTTTGTGGTTTGGTGAAAATCTGAAACTGTGAAAGTATTTTGATTTGTGTATTCAGGTTACACATAGTACAGAATGAATAAATATACAGAATGAACAGTCCTTGACCGTCGCGATCGCATACCTCTCCCAATCGAGCACATTCTGTTTTGATTAACAGACGTCTCCCTCTAGATTTCACTGATCTAATCTCGTTGTTTGAGTATCTGTAAAACTAAAATAGTTATAAGAAATACCTAGTTTAATACATATAAATCAATATATATATGACAAACTCCAAGCCTGAATGGAGAGAATAGCAGTCATCTTCTTAAAATAACAAACTTTATTCCATCATCTTCAAACTATTCCAATAGGGCCAGTGGAGCACACAAGGGGGGCCCTGGGGTCCGGACCCTCCCCAAAGCCCTTGATTTCTTTTCTCGATTGATTATAATCCTATGTATAAAGTACGCAAAATTTAATTATTTGTTTTAATAATTAATTTTATCAATTAATGCTAATTATTCATTCAATAATTAATTTTTAACTGGTTTTTGTTCCCGAAAATTGACAAAATCAAAAGAATATATTGGACGGCGTATTAGAGCATGATACGAGAATAGTAGACTTTCGAATCTGGAGCCCCCCTCCCCCTTGAAAAATTCCTGTATGCGCCACTGAATTGGGTTGTCACTTGGCTTCTTACCTAATAAAACCAAATACGTACATGCAGTAAGTAATCACCAGCTTGCTCTTCTAGATTATTCTCACTCAAACATGCTTACTCTATTTTTAAATAGTCCTACTCACCCTAAAATCCTTACGAGTTAGTAAAGAGTTCACTCTATTTTTATTTATTACTCCCTTAATTTTTAAAAAAATCTCTTTCCAGACCTTACATATATGTATACTCTTAGGGATATTTCTTTCATGGTCCTTTCCAGGTATCACTTTGAGTACACTTTCTTGAAGAAACACTATTATAAAATATATTATTTTATATTTTATAAAAATAAAATCACATATCTATCTGATAAGAGAATTAGAAGTGCGATTAGGTTTTTTTAAATTTAAGTTTGTGGAAATTAGTAAAAATTAAGTTTGCGGAAATAAATTAAAGTATCAATTATTTTATAAGAAAATAAGTGTGATAGGTTTCCAAGTACTAAGATACAATTAATTTTTAATTTATTTTCCGTCCTAGAATAAAGCATTTGCTATTAAAAAGTACACAAAAAAAAGAGCAAATAAAAATGAGAAAGCATAATTAGAAATTCTTATCAATTGCTGAAGTTTTTCATCATTTTCGTTTAATTAGTAACTAGTTGTTTTTATTTTTTCTTGAATTCTTTACTGCCCCTACAGCAATTAAGAAATAGTAATTGTATGACTAGGGGCAAAAATCAATATTTGTTCGTGTTCAAAAAATTTTCAAATACTTATTCCTCTAAAATGTTTAATTTAATAAAAATATTACTGTAAAATATTCTGTTAGAATATCATGCATGAAAATAGGACTTATTATAAAATAATCAATCGCGATGTTAATCAGTGAAATAATTTACCGTAAAATTATCAATAACAACTTTTAAAAGGAATTATTGTGTTGTGAGGTCATTCATTGCTTTATTTTCTGCTAATAGATAATAGCATAATACATTGTATTATAAATTACAATTTTAATTAAAAAATAGAATAAATACAGTAGGTAATATTAATAAATAATAATCAAAAAAAGTATAAAATAAATGAAAAATAAGAGTTCTGAAAAAAAGAGAAAAGAACAAGATAGAAAAGAGCAAGTTTTGTACTATTTTGGAATCTTAACTAAATGGCTAACTTCTGAATAACTTTTTTAGGGTAGTATGTATTTTTTTTATCTTAGGGAAAGTAAAAAAAACAAGGTGACATCGTTTTCTCAAACCCCGATTCAAACAAACTAATTTCATTAAAAAAAAAACTAGCGAAGGGTTTTGTACGATTTGCGACTGCGATTTAGGCCTTAAGTGGTCAATTTTTTTGCCCAAATGTTCGGGATTTTTTATTCCATATACCAAAGCGCAATACTTAATAGAATTAGAAAAAGGAAGAATTTTATTGTAATTTTCAATTTTAAAGTTTTCACACTATTTTGTATTTGATAATTGTGGAACACAAACAAAATTAAATGTTTGCTTTTTATAAGTACACTCTTTATGCTATGAAGAATTTGTTTCACACATATATCTTAAAATAATTTCTTCATACTTACAAAAACATTTCATGTTCATACCTCTATTTCAAATGGTTGAAAGGATTTTGTGCGTGTGTGCATATATATATGAACACACAATTTAAAGAATAGTGTACTAATAAGTCTTACATTGCAATATTGCCCTTTTTGAATTATCTTTTCATTTTCATTTCTTCACAAATAACAAATTACACATTGTCTTTGTCAATCCCTGTTCTTTATCGAATATTTTCAAGAATCTAAATTCTCGCTTTCAAAGAAAAATTCCCGCCTTCACCACAGAGAAAATCCCGGATCAGAGGTATTTTTCATCCATGGACAAAATTGCATCTCTTAAAAACACTAGAACTAACAATCTCACAAAAAGAATTAAAAATATGTATGAATCAAAGAAAAAAAGAAAAAAAATATCAGAGCCCGTACAGCGTACAGACAAACCGCTAAGTTTCGGTAGTACGTACGGTGCATCGACAGGCCAGTTAAGGGGTTAATAGCACGACTATGTAAAATAATATTAGGGAAAAAATGCTGTAAAATTGTGAATTTGTGGTCTCAGTTCCTATCCATGGGACGGAGGGTGTCAATTTAACACATTTTCAAAAATATGCTCGTCCTCACTTAACAAAATGATACGGAAATTTTTTTTTTAATTCCCAGAACAGATATGACCACACCAGTTCGTGGTCTGGGGGTCATATAGAAACTTTACGAAAAATATATAGACATTGCCATTTGTGCTGTACTAAAGCCCCACGAGAACAAGATATGTTTTTAGAGCATGCAATGCACCACTTTGTGTTGATCCCTATTTTCTAAGGTTTCGTGGGAAATAATTTGCATAAATTCTTAAAATTTTGAACTCAATATATATATACCTAGTTTATAATGCATTTTGTAGATATTAGTATTTGAAAATTATAGATTATAAATATTATGTAATGGGAAATGTAAAACATAGCCCCAAGTGGGTGGTAGGAAACCTTTTCTACCAAAAACTGGTATTAAAAATCAAATTAATTTTAGGTAATAAGCTAACGAAATGTATTTTTATAAATCAATCTCAAAATAATGAATCAATCCCAATAATAACTGTACATAATAATTCTGGGAAAAAACTGCCTTATAAAGATGGATCTTATTTTTTTTTACTTCCCCCAGAACTGATATGACGCCACTTTTCACCCTGTGGCCGCTTGAAGTTAAGTTTTGAGAGACCTGTGTGAATGATCAAGAATCTCGACCCAGTATTTTACAGCAGTCAAGAGCTTCTCCATGAAACATGACCATCAAAAAAGATTCCAGCTCAAACACCTTGTTCCACTCTTCTCTAACTATCTCTTTTAACAGTGTTATATAGAGAGTACCTTATTTTCTCCAGATCAGCACACAACCTGGATCACTCTCCAAAGTAAACTGGAACCCATCTGAAAAATGCCTTAGAATACCAAATACAACGACGGATAATAACTAAATTGTTTTCTTTTAAAACTATATTGGAACTAGAAGCATTGGAGTGCAACCATATGCGCTCTCTACATTCCAACAAAAACTACTTTCTAACAATGGCCTGGCTCAATGCCAAGGAATGAGAACACCATCTGGCGATATTACATAGGAACTAAACTATAATTTACAGAGTAACTCACTGAATGTATGATATTACATAAAATACTTCTTTGGGAAGATGCCTGTACATCGTAATACCAGAACTGTCGACTCTGTTCTGGCACAATGATTTGAAATGAAATGAGGTACAATAATATTCCTCCTCTTTTTGGTTGAAAGGTTTAGGGTTCCAGCTCAGGGATTGTCTTCGTCACTTGACTGTGGCTCAAAATTGGAAGGTCTGTCTCCAGGAGTCCTCGCGTTGCTTCAGAGGGAGACATAGATTAAAATCAATCAAATGATGTTTTTTTAATGTACACTGGTGTCCAAAAGTTAAGCATAATTGATATTTATGTGAATAAATAAGGAACGGTAAATCAGAATGGCAGGAAACGTGATATGCGAGTGCAAAATGGTTATAAAATAAGGAAGCAAATCAAAAGAATGATAATAATTAATTTTATTATCCAAAATAGCAGTTTGAAAGATAACTGAGCCTAGCAAGGATTCACACTTTAAAGAAAAAATGAAAGAAAACATTAAATAAAATACTGATGCTGCAGTTTAATAAGGCGTGTGGTCACATCTGACAGCCAGGCACGCTGCACAGCGATTTACCATACTTGCTATGAGATGATGAATGAGTTGTGGGCTCAAACGGTTCCAAGCTTCTTGAAGAGCTTTCTTCAGTTCAGTAACGGAGCTTGGTGGGTGCGAAAGGGCTGCAATTTGTCTCCCGAGCATATCCCATACATGCTCGATAGGACTTAAATCAGGGGTGTTCGCAGTCCACGACATGCGCTGGATGTTTTCTGTTTCAAGGAAGTCATCAATCAGCACCGCTCGGTGACATGGCGCATTATCATCCATGAATATGAAGTCAGGACCGACAGCACCTCGAAACAAGCGAACATAAGGTTCAAGAACTTCATCTCTGTATCTTTGACCAGTCACAGAACCCGTGTCAAAGAAATGGATGTCTGTGCGGCCGGCCATCATGATGCCTGTCCATACCATTACTCCCCTTGATGGAAAATGATGTCTTTCCGTCATGTTTCTTGGTTCAAAACGTGTTCCGCGTTCTCTCCATATCGTTACCCGCCGAGAATCACTACTCAGACTAAACCGGGACTCGTCACTGAACATCACATTGTCCCACTCTCCCACATTCCAATGTTGATGTTTCAAACTCCAGTTCAAACGAGCGCGTTTGTGCGTAGACGTGAGAGGAATGCAAACTGCTGGTCTTCTGGTATACAAGCCAGCACGATTGAGTCTCCTGTAAACAGTTTGTCTCGAAATTCGTATTCCTGTGGTGACTGTGAGCGCCGAACCTAGTGCTCTGGTAGTACTGCCCCTCTGACGTCGCGCACTTATTACCAGATATCGGTCTTGGCGAGGGGTTTTGACTCTTGGTCGATCTGATACTGGTTGTCGGGTAACATCTCCCGTTCTTTGAAACCTCTACCACAGTCTTGATATCACAGACTGGTCCACATTCAGAATTCGAGACACTTCGGTTTG
This sequence comes from Trichonephila clavata, assembly GCA_019973975.1. Taxonomy (NCBI): domain Eukaryota; kingdom Metazoa; phylum Arthropoda; class Arachnida; order Araneae; family Nephilidae; genus Trichonephila; species Trichonephila clavata. The sequence goes on from BMAO01022060.1 coordinate 32,361, forward strand.
TGATCGTGAGGATTCCAGCATTCCAACGATTCTTCCTTTCGTAAATATGTCCAATTGGCGTCTTTGTGCCATCATTCACCTTGTTTAATGGTTAACAACGTTCCTTCGCACAGCAGTTGTACGCAACTTGTCTGAACTGCCTATGCTGCGTGATTCGGTTTCTGCACGTTCCGACATGCGCCGGTGTTTCACGCAGGACGTAGTCGACTGAAAAGTTTTGCATAAACCCAATGTTTCTGCTTCACCCACTTACTATCCGCAAGAAATGTGGAATAATTTTACGAATATTTACTCCATGTTTTTCGCATTTTACGATTTATGCTTAACTTTTGGACACCAGTGTAAATGTTCTATTTCTTTCAACAGAACATAATAAATCGACTTGATCTTGAGAAACATACTTGAAAGGAAAATAGTTTTTATAAGAAATCTCTCGTTTACCTAAAACAGAAATTTTCATTCAAGAGCCTTTCGTAATATTTAAGGTTTATAGTATCAATCACACGATATATCGTGACCTCATTTCGCCAATCCCCAAATAATCTCGTAAAACAACAAATACGCCGTGCAAACAAATATCTATGTCAGATAACGCCGTAATCCCCTCTTATGACATGGCTTATTTTATTTTAGGATTAACCAACACTTTCCTATAGAATTTGTCTCAGTCGTAAACTGCAAGCGACTGATCCTCTTAGTGATTTTGCTTTGGTGGGAATTATCTGCCAGGCATTTTATTTTCTCATAAAACATGTTTTCTTTCAATTTGTGGGGTATTTTGGTTCAATGCGTGCAATATTTGTAATTTTATCCTATTCGTAATTTATCTGAAATGCATATTACTTCAAAATATTTTCACAGAGTAATTCTTAAAAAATAGAATAGAAAGTAGAGAGAGAGAAGAGTTGAGATAGTACGGTAGAGTAGAGTAGAGTGGAAAGAGAGTAGATAAAGGAGAGCAGTAGAGTATAGAGAGGGTAGTAGAGAAGAGAGAAAGAGAGAGAGAGTAAAGAGAGAGGGAGCAGATAGAGAAAGAGTAATAGAGAGAGGGAGCAGAGATAGTAGTTGAGAGGGAGCAGAGATAGTAGTTGAGAGAGAGGGAGTAGTAAGTAGAGAGAGTAGTTGAGAGAGAGAGAGCAAAATGAAAAAGAGAGAGTATTAGATACGATAGAGATCGCAAAGAGAAAAAGAGAGAGTAGTGGTAGAGTAGAGAGAGAGAGTAGTATAGTAGAGGGAGAGACAGAGTAGTAGAGTAGAGAGAGAATAGTAGAGAGTAGTATAGTGAGAGTAGTAGAGTAGAGAGAGAATAGTAGAGTAGAGAGTAGTATAGTGAGAGTAGTAGAGTAGAGAGAGAATAGTAGAGTAGAGAGTAGTATAGTGAGAGAGTAGTATAATAGAGAGAGAGTAGTATAGTAGAGAGAGAGTAGTATAGTAGAGAGAGAGAGTAGTATAAAGAGAGATCAGTATAGTGGAGAGAGAGTAGTATATATATATAGTAGTAGAGAGAGAGTAGAGAGTAGAATAGAGAGAGAGTAGTAGTAGAGTAGAGAGAGAATAGTAGAGAGTAGTAGAGTAGAGAGTAGTATAGTGAGAGTAATAGAGTAGAGAGAGAATAGTAGAGTAGAGAGTAGTATAGTGAGAGAGTAGTATAACAGAGAGAGAGAGTAGTATAGTAGAGAGAGTGTAGTATAAAGAGAGATCAGTATAGTGGAGAGAGAGTAGTATATATATATATAGTAGAGAGAGAGAGTAGAGAGTAGAGTAGAGAGAGAGAATAGTAGAGTAGAGAGAGAGTAGTAGAGTAGAGAGAGAGAGAAATAGTAGAGTAGAGAGAGAAAGTAGAGTAGAGAGTAATATAGTGAGAGTAGTAGAGTAGAGAGTAGTATAGTGAGAAGTAGTATAATAGAGAGAGAATAGTAGAGTAGAGAGAGAGTAGTATAGTATAGAGAGAGGAGTATAGTAGAGAGAGTAGTAGTATAAAGAGAGATCAGTATAGTGGAGAGAGAGTAATATATATATATAGTAGAGAGAGAGTAGTATATATATATAGTAGAAAGAGAGAGTAGAGAGTAGAGTAGAGAGAGAGTAGTAGAGTAGAAAAAAAGCAAAGAAGAGTAGTAGAATAGAGAAGACAAAAAGAAAAAAGAGGAAGTAGTAGAGAGAGAAAGCAAAGAGAAAAAGAGAGATTAGTAGAGTAGAAAGAAGGAGAGCATATATATATATATATAAATACAAATATAATGAATCATAACAACACCAGACCGGAATTACTAGTTTTGCTTATTTATAATTTTTAGATTTTGCATACCTACAATTAATTTTTTTTATTTAATAAGTCGAGAAGTAGTTTCCTTGTCGTTTTAAAATTTTTCAAAAGAAAGGAATAAAAAAATCTCCGCATATTAACTTCTCTATATAACCGTACTTTAATAGTCCTCGAATTGCCTCAGAGAATAATGCTAAGAAATGTCAGATCAAATCAGATAACTGTACTTTCAAAATACACGATTAATCAGCTAAAAATCAAAAAATACATTGTGTCTGAAACTGACAATTGTATTTGAATACTCATTTATGTTTATGTATAGTATGTTTATATACTGTGTTTATGCTGACATTATATGGAAAAAGCTTCTCTCCATTTTCCTTATTTTAACAATTCATTCATTTGTGAATATATTTTTTAAAAAAATCAGAAATATTTCTTCCAACTCCCTTATATTGAAACATAGCTATAAAAGAATTAAGAAAAGAAATGGAAAAATCATCATTCATGCATTCGAAAAATTACTTTTAGTCAAAGAATTACCACTATTAACAAGATTAATATCGAAAAATATGTATTCTAATTAACTGTTTTTGTTCCATTATGGTATTCGAAATCAGAAGAATTGTGCTTATAGTCAGTTTAATCTATTGTTTTATCATCTCAAAAATATCCCTCAAAGAGCATAATTGCGTAAAAACTCTAATAAAATTCACTTCTCCAGTTTTTTTTTATATTTAATATTTATTATTTCTGTAACACACACGAATAATAACTCAAAGCCATTTTTATTTTCATAAAAATTAGAACATCAAGCACTCTACTGTTGCCATTCCCAACTTATAAGTTTCTGGAATACGTTAAAACAAATATAATAATCAGGTAGAGAGTCAATCTGAGAATTTTAATTCGTAATCAACTTCTTCATAATAAATATTACACTGACTAAACGAGACTTATAGTAAACAGAAGTTCTAAATACGTCACATCAACGCTTTTAACTGTCTGTACTAGCAGGCTCCTTTAGGAGGAGAACAACGTTGAAATTTTTGTTACTCCTTGAATCAGTGATGTAGAATACGATCACGAGCGGCTGGAGACACATTACCACAGAAAGATATAAAAGTTATTTAAATATTCTTCCCCGGATAAACATGTTTTGAAGCAAAATAATGAAAAGTTAAATACGCTGTTAAAGTTTGTTCATGGAGCTTATAATACATGTAAAGATGGAGGATTTGAGATGAATGACTTCTTCGTGAAAGTAAGGTGCTTCAGTTCTTTAGAAGACGGATTCAGTATTTATTCAGACACAAACATATATTCTGATTTAAAGTCGATGTCTTTAAAATATGCTTTTTTTTATGTTTGTTGCAATTTTTTCTCGATTTATCTTCATTAAGTATTTGTTTAAAATAAAATGGAAAATATTTAGGAATCAATCCATGGAAAGTAAAAAATTCCTTTATCCTATGTCAATCTTTGAACTTTCGGTCATAAATCGAAAAGCAGCCAAATACTATGAAGAATGATAAAAACAGTCCTCAAGGGCACAGTCAATAACACTCGGCGAAAGACAGTTTATAACTGCAGGGCATATATTTAGATGATTTCCAGTCTGTACATTATGGACACTGACAGGAATTTGAGTCAGCCAATCCCATTTTTTAAGACAGTGGTCTTCAAACTTCGACTCAAGGTACCCTTTAAAACTATTGCGTGTTTTCGGGGAACCCATTCCACACACACACTTAGAATTTATCCTAAAATAATTAAAATAGATCAACGTGTTGCAGGCACTTTATGCAAAGACAGTTAAAAAAATATTGTATTTGTTATTGAAAAAATAGAAAGTAATTTTAATACATTTTATTTATATTAATAATATTAATTTGTGATCCAAGTGTCACCTATGTTAAGAATCCCCTAACAAATTCTCTTTGTAACCGCCAGAGGGCGTCTGAACACTATGTAAGTAGATATTTTGCTTTTGTTTACAATAACTCTGAACTCTGTATTTCTACGCTGAACGTAGCTCTCCCAACTTGAAGGTGCCAGGCCTAATAACACTGGATAAATAAATTGTTAAGTTTATTGTTAACGATGGCTCTTCTTTGATGATTGAATTTAATTGTCTGACCAATAATAATAATTGTTAACCTATTCATGTATTATATTTAGAAACTGAGATAGGGCTTGCATTTGTTTACACGAACTGTCGAATCGGTATATTGAAATCATATGCAGTCGCATTTTGTATTCTGCACTAAATTGGTTTTTATATTTTGTTTTTGTTGCCACTCTCTTTGAGAAATATTTTTCACTGAAATATATTGTCCTGAATAGCATTAAAATGTTTATAGGTTTGTGAGAAATTCTGTGTACTTTTTATGAATTTGCAACCTAACAATTTGGAGCTGTTCTTGCTTAAATTTAAAT
>BMAO01022062.1:0-15378 GCA_019973975.1 Trichonephila clavata
AAAAAATAAAAAAGTGAATATTTCTTCAAGGAAAAATGGGATTAAAAGACACATTTTATATGTGTGTTTTAAAAACGATTTGATATGTTTACAAAAATTGATTGGAATATTAACTAGAAATCTGAAGGTATAGTGTTTTATTTGTTGAATAATATCAGGAAAAAAGAAACACATCCTTACTGCTTAACAAAGCGATTCATAAATATTTAAGTTCTGAAATCAGAAAAGAAAGATATTTCCTTTTTCTTAATTTCGAGTTGAAATGCTTAATTACAAAATTGATGGCAGCCGTCAGGAACAATTTTAATACTCCGAGAGAGAGAAATATATTCTATTGAAATAATAATTATTTTCAGAATTGTTTTATTTTCAAAGATAATTATAAATGTACTCAAATTAATGCAAATGATATTATTTGATTTAATTTACTGCAGTCAATATAGCAATAAAATAAATAACGTTTTGAGAAACTGTTAGATTTATCCGTAAAATTATGCAGTATATATGCTGTACCTCACAGAATTTTTCTCATATGTTCGTCTGGGTTACAACTACTGTGGCAACACAGTCGTTAAAATGATATGAGGAAAATTTTTCTGGGAAAAAAGGGAAGCCGAACTGCCTTTTAAGCACTTGTTGAAGCAATTTTTCTCACTTGAAATATATTTAGAAAAATCACGTTACAAACGCACTCCAATCTTTAAAGGTTAATTTGATATTTTTCGTGAAAAAGAATGAAAATTTATTTTGGATAGCTTTGAATACTTACTAAATAGATACTTGGTAATATATGTATACATGTTTTCTTACCACTTACACAACTCAATGTTTTAGCATATATTTTTCTTTTAATTGTGTTATTGAATTCATAATGATTTAATGAATCTTGATTTGGATCAGTCGGATTGATTCCCCACTATTCAATTGCTAGTTTTCTTTTATATATTTAAAATAATACTTAAAATTCTTCATAATTGGAAAAAAAAACTAATCAATGATGGAAATTGTTTTTTCTTCCTATTGTAATCAGAAATATGAAAGGTGCCAAAGATAAAACGGAGGAGAGAGAAGCATAATAAAATGCAATTTTTTCAAACAATACAATTGAGGAACAAATAAGCTTTTCCAGCCCCTAAATACAAGGTAAGGTTTTAAAACACCAATTTCTAAGATGTGCGTTGGAATTTAAGCACTGTGATATTGTCAGCAACTGTCTTTTAATACAAAAATTATTATGAATTTTGAAAAAAAAAAGGAATTGAAAAAAATATAATTTTAGTATTCTGTAAACAATTAAACAAATCGATCAGTAAATAAACAGCAAATAAAGAGCTAGAACCCATGTATAAAGTATCAGATTATTATTTTGAGTTGAACCTTTTTCTATTTATCTGTTTTTGTAAAATCCCAAAGTTATTCTGGATGGAACATAAATTGCATTGCAAACATTTAAATTCGCAGCATAAAAGACAAAAGTTATTTGGACAAATGATTGATTAAGAATCAACAAATTCATATAAAGTATTAACTACATTTTGCTAAAAACAAATATTTAAAATCAAAAGGGATAACGTCTATGACATTTAAATAGAATTGAAACATAAATAGAGAGCTTAAAAGAAAACGGATTTCTCTTTCTCTTTTAGATTTAAAAAACAAATATTTATTATCTTTTGTATACTTACAATTGAAAAGGTATAACTAAGATTTTCATTTAATAAAATGCATATTTACTTATAAATTAAACTATGAGAAATACTTATAAATAAGTTATCAAAATATGCAGCGTGCACCTAGCCTTTAATAGATAATTATTAAACAAATATTTATTGATAACTATTGAGAGATAAACTCCTAATGTTTTAAAATAAATATCAGAAAATTATTTTAAGTGTTATCACTGCACTATTTACCATACAAAGGTAAGACCATGAAAAAAACCCGCTTAAATTGAAAAATATTTTTGCTAAAAGCAAATAGTTTTTGGAAGTTTGCTAACAATTTCTTATTTCCCCTCCCTCTCGTAATTGAATTTTTATCAGATGAAAGATCAGTGGAAGATATCTACACTTTTAGAAAAGTAACTGAATGTCTACAGTTGTAAATAACTTGCTTATTCTAAAACATTACATTGTAAGTAATTTTCTCAGTCTTTTTTTCGATTTTCCGTCTGTTATAATATTTTAGTTTTTCAGTTCTTGATACAATAAAGAAATATGTTAGCGAAACAATCCAAAATATCATATTTTCCGCAACTAGAAACCATACAAATATGACACTGATAATTTTTTTCCCTTTTAGATCAGTGATTTAAAAATCCTTGTTATATTTCTTGCTGAAATCATTTCCTTGAACTCTCCATGGTATAAAATATATTATCTTTAGAAAATAGAAAAGTGAAAGTCATTGTATTTTCCTCATTTTTTCCTGTCTTGAAAATATTTTCAAATTACAGTTTCTATTGAAATTTTAGTTACAATTTTTGCTGTTGCTTTCTTTATATTTTCCGGAATACACAAAATACATTCTATTGTTGGAGTAGAAGGAAGAAAACCATTTTTAGATGTATTGTTTACTTACTGTGTTAATGAAATTAAACCAAAATTTCAGATTTTGAAAGAAATAATAAATTTTCTAGAATTAATTATTTAACTTAGACGAAATGAAACTGCGGTGGTGTCCATCAAAGACCCATTTCCAGTCGGGAACGAGTGACGTCTCGAAGGTCAAGCAGTTTCTCGTGGGAAAGTATCCCAGGGTGGACACCCCGGCGCTGATGTCCTAAGGAAGTCAACCTTTGACCTTCCTTGATCTAGCCGACAGTAAGGTGCCGCACGGTTCCCACACCAAGCCGCGGTTTCAAGTACACGGCGCGAAGGGGAACTTTCGACTAATGGTAGAACGGGTTATCACCGAATACGTCCAATCAGAAGTGACTACACATCCCGTGTCACGTTCGTGGCGGACGTATTCCACCTTTAAAGAGGCTCTAAAATACCGAAGAGAAAAGAGGACACCAACGCAGAGACATGATCTAACTTCAACAGTATGTCCAATTACAGCCAGCACCTGCGCCCCAACATTGTTCAACTCTCGTTTAAGCACCTTCATCAGGAGCAGAACCGGTGAACTCCACAGCACCGCCTGTAGCAGAACATTATCGCACCGGCATATCACCGCGGCTTAACCACCGCGGCAAAACCATCTACTACATTAACATAGTTTCTGAATTAAAATTTTAAGATAATGAATTAAAAATATTCGTTTTGCTTAAGTTATGGGGATTTATACTAATGTTCTTTTTAATAAATATTTAAATGACAGAAATAGTTTGACAATTACAAAAGTTTAAGAAAAATAACACTTGTCATTCATTAAAAACAAAATTGTGACATTAAAATGTTAAAAACATTTAACTCAGCAAAATTTTTTATTAATACATAGAATTGCATTTCTGTCTGAGACTATCATTTTATTGCATTAGTCAAATTATTGAATTAGATGTTAGAAATCTCCTGTCAAACGAAATTCATTAAAATGGATCAAATTACAAGAAATGAATTAGCAAAAAGAAGTTAAAAAATATTTTTTTCGACAGTCTAATAATGTGAGATTCATTACTTCTTTTAGTTAAGTTTTTAAATGTCAATAGGAAAATGTCTATACGAATTTTTGCAAGATAAAAGAAAAAAAAATAATAGTTAATTTGTCATGAACTGGCCTTATTTTGTAAAGGAAATTGTTGAAGCAGGAATTATTTCTTTTTGATATTGCAAAGATAAAAACCCTAATTTTTTACTTTTTTATTGTATGTAAAAAGAAATTAATAATTCTCTTTTAACAATTTTTAATTTTTAGGAAGCATCTGTCATTTAAATCAGCAATCTGGAATTCCAACAACGTAAAAAGAAATAGTCGTCATTTCCTTTTAATTTTACTACGGTTTTAAATTTCATTTTATGCTTTCTTAAAAAAAATAATTAAACCTTAATCTTAAATTTCCTCTTCTCATATTACATTAATCCAAAGGGAAAAATGCAGAAATATACAATTTCGCTATTGAAGAGTCTTTTTAAGAAAATTACTGTAAATATCGAAGTTATTTTAAATTTCCTTTTGTTTCAGAGATGGAATTTGAAATAACTAAGATTTATCACACACGCAACAGTTTCTAAAATTTATATTAAGTGCAGCATTTATAGAACTTTAGTTAAATTCACTTCTTTAAAACACTTAACTTACTGATAACTAATAAAATTAATTCTTTCATTAAATAAATAATAACTTTTAAAATAGGATATGTATATCACTGCCAAAATATTTGCATCATGGGCTCTCTCAAACTAAAAAAATATTAACTCCAGCTTGAGGAAATTTGATTTAAGAACACTCGTTTTATTTATGTTTGTAAATTAAACACCCCCCCCCACATCTATATATATATATATATATATATATATATATATGTAATTCAGAATAATATATACAAACAGTTTATACATATTATGATAAGATTTCATTGCAATTAAGAATATTTCATTTTCACTGATGAAATCCATGGATCAGTTGCAGAGATATAATGTAATATTAATAGCAGGATTTGTTGTTTAAGAATAACTCATACAATACTAACTACATCGAAACACAACTCAAATATACGTTGATAGGGTCAACTTGTCACTAAGCCGATTGCAAAAGCATTCTTTGCTCGAGACTTTATTTATATATTTTTTAACGGAAGATTTAGAAACATTTATATTTCGGTTAAGACTTTTGTTATTGGTTAGAATACGCAGATGATTCAATACTGTATCATCTTATTTAAAAAAATTCAAATGTAGTAGATTTTTTGGAGATAAAAATGTGGTTAATGATAGCTGGGTAAATGAAAAATTAATTATCACATGAATTTTTGTAGGGTTCAACAGCATTATGAGTTAAATTAATTAAGAGAAAATTTTAAGTGAATTATAATAAATTTGTGAGTGTGTAAATTTTTCCTTGTAAGAATCCTATTGGACTTGAGCCCTTTAACACTTCACGTTATAATTAATTAGTCTAAAAATTAGTAATTAGCTCTAACAGCAACTTTATCTAAAAAAAAAAAACTTATCTTTTTTTTAAAAAACAGGATGATGCTATCTTACACTACCTGCAAATACGGACCAATTAGAAAAGTCTTGTCTTAAAATCATATGATTTTCAAAGATTTAGGTTAACAAAAATTATAAAGGTTTGAGATCTCGAGAACCAACAATGAATGTTTTTGCGACTGCATTAAATGTTCCGTGATTCTCTGTTTGTGCAGTACGTTTTACGACACCGCCTACACGTTTATTCCTCAATTAAATGTGTGATTGAAAATATCAAAACTCCCGTCACTCAACAATTAGTTGATTCCTCCAACAAAATATCCTAGTTTAATGAAATTATTTCAAATATCATATACATATACATACATGCATTGAATCAGAAATACATTGAATTAGTATGTAGTTTTTTAATAATGAAAAACATCAATAACCAAATTATATATACATATATATATATATATATATATATATATATATATATAATATATATATATATATATATATATATATATATAGTAGTGCTCAATATTATTAAAGTAGTCCCTTATGTTAAAGATAGACTATGGTGGGAAATTTCTACATTAAGTATTATAATACAATTTATCCTTATGGACTAAATGTATTATATCTAGGAAAAAATATTCTTAATGCTATTAAGCAAAATTCTCAAGATTATTATTACAGTAAAGAAATCAAAAAGAATCATAAAAGAAAAACTAGAGGTAATAGGACTAAAAGGTTAAGCAGAGACGAAAATGTTATTTCAAAAGGTATTAGCGATATATGTAATGGTTTCGAGAACAATTTTAATATAAAGCACATTAAATCTTTCTTGTTTGGATTAAGTAAGACAGAAATATGTATTACGGATAATATACTAAATTCAGATAAATTTATAGATAGTCATGCTTTACATATCATAAGAGACATTCTCAAATTTCTGAAGCATACACATAAAATAAATGTCAATGTAAATAAAAAATATCAAACAGAATATTGTACATTATTATATATGAATAAATCTTTTGATAATATTAATTTTTCTAGCATTTTTAAAAAACACATGTCAACTTTCCCAATTCAAAATATCACTATTAAAAAGGCTTTTAAATATAATAAAAAAATAGGTAGATCAATTTTTAACTATAATGCACCTATCAAGCAAGAAAATTTAGTATGTTATTGTAATGAATTTAAAGAATTCAAAGATAACTATCACCAGCATGTTATTACTGGTGATCTCAATATTGTAAAAGACAATATTCTTAGAGATATAATGAATAAAGGTACTGTTTTTAGACTTTTGATATCCAATAATAATAAAATTATCAAAAATCAGTTATATAATGATATTGAGCAATTCATTTACAAAATTGCTATTAAATATAGTATGCCTATAGAGGCATTCACAGAGTTTAAATGTAACATTACACAACAGATTAATAAATATAACTTTAGTACAGATAATAACATCTTTTTTAATGATATTAAAAATCAGATTAAAAAATTACAAAATAAATTTATTATAGTTTATATTGATAAAGTGCCTGAAAATTTTGCCTTCATTTGTAAATACTATTATAGTTTAATGCTCAACAAACATTTTGAAAATAATACAGCTTTTATAAGGTCATCAATTTCTGATAGAGAAATAAATAATCGAATTTTGGCTTTTCATAAACAATTAAAAATACAAATTAATAATAATTTTAAATTTCCACATGTATTTCTTACTCCTAAATTTCATAAAAATCCAGTAAAGTTTAGAACAGTTACTAATGGTTTTAATACATATATATCAGCAAATCAGGCAAAATTCTACATGAAATGTTACAAGATACAATAAATAATCTAAAAACTTCAGCCATTCTTAAAAATAGTACAGAACTTATTGCACAAATTAAAGATAAAAAAATATTTTCAGTATTTAGTTTAGATTTTGAAGATCTTTTTAACTCAATTAATATTGATGATATGATAAAAACACTAGTAAAATTACATAAAGATAATTTGTTTAAAAATGTCAAATATAATAGATTTGGATCTCTACTTAAGTTAGTTCTAAAAGAGAATTATGTTTATCATAATGGTAATTATTATCAACAGATTAAGGGTCTACCACAAGGTGGCCCAGCTAGCAACTGTCTTGCCAATTTATATTTACATTATTTTGAAAATAGTTTCACAGACAACTTAGAATTTTATTTTTTTCGTTATATAGATGATATAATCATTTTTGGCAAGCAAGACAACTTTATACCTAATATTAATTTTTATCCACAATATCTTAATTTAATACAGACAAATAGTAACAGTTACGAAGCAAATTTTCTTGATATAGAAATTAAATTAAATGATTATAAAATAGTTACTAATATTTACGATAAACGAGAAGACTTTAATTTCAATATTATAAAAGTACCGCATTGGGAGAGTAATGTGCATGTATCTATATTCAGAAATATTGTTCTTAATTACACACTACGCAATAAACTTCTAGTTTCTAATAAATCAGAAAAAATAAAAAAATTATAAACATTTTACTAAATACTGTTTAATTCAAAACTACCCTATTAATTTTATTAATAGATATTTAAATAATGAAATTCTAAATAGTAAGGATTAAATTTCCATAGTTTTAATAGGTTTATATTATAGATTTATTATTCTTCCTAGATAGTTTTAAATACCCCCAGTTTCTAGTTTTAGATAAAATTACTTTTTTAGAATATATTATAACTTTTAAACCATATTAAGAGTCTAAGATAATGGTAGTATGTTTACATTTCTTATTTTATTATTTCTATTCTTTTCATACTTTTGCTAAGTGCTATTTTTCAGCCATTGCTTTGTTTTGAAATTGTATTTATGGTCCAGAATCTGGCAATAACTTGTTTATTGTACTCAGATTTAGCGCGGGCTCTGCATTTCAGTATGCAATTTTTGGGTAAGTTACCTTTTCCTTATAATGGATTTAGATTTCCTATCCATTATTTTCAATTGGTATTTGCTTGGTATTATTAACAAAAAAGGGGGAAGGTTGGCTGGCCAAAAAACATGTTCAACCCCACTTTTATACAGAAGGATTTTTTTAAAGAAAATTTTATGTATACTAGCTGTCCTAAGTCAGCAATGTTGATAATACTGAAGCATCCATTCTTTTATATTTTACTGTGTTATTTCAATCATTCATATCTCCTTCTAAATTCTGTTGTCTTGTTATCTGGCAATTGATATTCTTTTAAGTATTAATCATGTAATTCATCTCTCTCTTGTAGAGAAATTTTGAATATATATATATATATATATATATATATATATATATATATATATAAGGTTGAGATCTCAAAAAACAATGTTTAATCCTGTTTCACTGTCCTAAACCAGTGACAGCTTGAGAAATCATAATAGTTTTCCCCGCTAGATACATTTTTTTGGTTTGTCATGGTTCCATGTTCTTGGTTCTTCCGGTCTGATCTTAGGATGCTTGGGATTTATTAGTCTTCTTTTGAATTATTTACTGCTATATATATATATATATTATATATATATATATATATAATATATATAATATATATAATTATATTATATAATTATAATTATATGTATATATATAATTATAATATATATAATTATATGTATATATTAATTTGATAATGATGTTTTTCATTATTATAAACCGCAAATTAATGGATGCTTTCTTTCACAAAATTTCTCTCAGTAATAGATTATTTCTTTTTAACCTTTGTAAAAAGAAGATAAGAATTAGTCTATTTTTTGTGTCTAACATATTGAATTTGCGAACAAAAATGAATCATGAAGGAACTTCGATCAGAAAGGAAATGCAATCAAATGGAAGTGCATTATCTTCCTCGGAACACGCACATTTCTCCAATCTCAATCAGTCTTCACGTTATGGAATATGTCGATCCGTACCTAACACGAAATATATTTAGAGAGATCATTCAAAATATTCCTTTATCCTAGAAATAGTTTCTAACGATCTCCCAAAATTACGGCTGGCCACGTCTTAAATTTTCGTTATGCCTTTCAACTCCTCTCAATCACTGGTTTATCATCTTAGATTCATTCGGGAAGTTGTAGAAATTAAATATCACAATGGTTTTGGAAACGTTCCAGCATTGTACGGGATTCCTTTCACATGCAATCTGCTCCTTTACAGATGAACAAATAATTGATTTATCTGATACTGACTAAATATCTCGATGGCTATATTGCATTGAATAATTTTAAGACCCATCAAAAGAGAAATTTTTTGTGAATTTTTCTGTGTGACAATTTTTTTTTGTAGCTGCCACTTCGCAAATGTGGATAAGTAGTTATGACTTTTGTAGATTCCTAGGCGTAACTAAATATATAATTTATATCCTATTCTATACTTTTATAAAATATAACAGTTTTACCGCTTGAGAATTTTTATTTTTCATATTGTAACGGAAAAAATATTCTCTTCAAAAATATTCCTATCAATTGCAAATTTTATTAATATAACTGATACGAATAATAATTACTTAATATTTTGAAAAGAATAAATCGCTTCCACCCAACTATTTAGAATTTCCATTAAATATTTAAATAAAAATAAATTACCTAACTGTACGTAATATAAACAATTTTGGTTGTATATCAATTGTTTACAAACTTTTTTTATCCAATCATCATGTTAACTTGAATACAAATGTAGCAACTTTCAAATATTGATTTTTATAAAAAAGACTTAGTACAACTAAGTCTTTTTTGCACAAGCTTTTTGGCACGATTTTGAAATAAGAAATTTCAGGAGTTTTTGTTCTAGCACAAATCTCAAAAACAAATTGTGGATCCATGCCCTTTGGATGAGGACGATTTGTTCGAATTTATTACAACTTACTGTAATAAAGAAATTGATAAAGACGAAGTTGGAGCTGAAGTTCAGCTATTAACACCTGATTTAATTCTCGCGTTCTTCAAATTTACTGTAAATATGGAACAACACTTTCATACTCATGATCCTGACATAGAATGTACATTAAAACTTCAACGTAATATTATGTTTTGTGAATTAAAATATCAAGATTTATACAAGAAAATTTATAATTTTCTGTATTAATATTTTAATTATTTTTATGAGATTTTAATCATTATTCCAAATTATTTTTATAAATTTATACATGTATTTGTATGGAATTTATAAGTAAAATTTACACAATGTATTGTATCGAGTTTTCGTTATATTGAATCAAATTGAGATACTTAAACAATTTAGGTGAAAAATTTATATTTTATTGATTTTCTCAATTCTTACGTTTAAAATATGAATACCCTGTTAATATTTTACTTAAGAGATCTTATTTGTGCGTAGACATTGTTGAACATTTACTTCTTTTTTTTTAGTTTATCATTGAAAGGAAGATACGATACAAATTGGTCTCCAAATTTCCATCAATTTATTTTCCCCCAGTGCCCTTGACAGCTTTTGTAAATGCATTGTAAATATCTGGAATTCTTCATAACTTTTAAATAATTGTTCTCTTTTTATTCCTTTTGTAATATGTTTCATACTTACATTTTTAAGAACCGTGTGATTCTTTGTGATACACGGAGTATTGCAAATGTTTTCAATAACAAATATTTTAAGTAAGAGATTTGTTTTAAAACAATGCGCAATCTTGAATAACGGTAAAATATATTAATTTTTACAAATATTATGAATTTCCCCAAATCAAAATAAATATAGCAATAGTTTTCTGCAATTTGCTTAGTGTTTCCCTCTACATTTATAATGTACTAGCAAGTATACTCTTTTTTCAAACCGGTGAATTGAAAAATTAAACAATGCATATGGAAGGATAAAGAAGTTTCGAATGAATTAATTTTACATTAATTGCAAATTAAACAAAACAAATGTCTTTTGCATATCTCAGCTGAACAAAAAAAATATGTTTGTTAAATTCAAAGTCTGTTGATCTAATAGCTGATAAAAAGGAATTTTTAAAAATTTATAACGCCCCGTAACTTTTTTGTTGGTTGATTTCGAAGGTCGAAACACCTTCCTAAGCTGATCTCTGATCGGCAAAAGTAACACATTGCTACAAATTTTGTGTAATGAACGCTTAAAATAATGTAAAAATTTATATCTGGATGTATAATACGTTAATATTACTTTCTGTTGTATTTATTTTATGTTAAAATTGTAATATTCGCAAGCAACGCCGTACCTTGCATTATAATGGCGATTCAATGGAAGTATGGCGAAATGTTGGCGATAGAGCCAAGTTGGCATCATATTTGGTGACCATGTTTTCAACTTGGTGATTGATTAAATGTTGATTGATATGCTGTAGCACCACCTGGTGGGGCAACAAAGAGGATAGCAAAAGAACCTTCTACACAAAAATATATATGCATGCCAATTTTCATAGTGATCGGTTGAACGGTGTTGGAGTGTGAAGCGAGGTCATGTATACAAATATCCATATATATATATAATATATATATATATTTTTTATATATTATATATATTATATATAGATTTACCGCCTTCTTTTGGACAAAAATTACCTCAGAAATGCTATTTTTAGTAAATTCAAAAAGCTACTTCCAAATAAATCGTTATTGTACATTTTTATTTTCCTTCTTGTCTCATCGAACTTAAGGCCGAAGCAAACGAATCGGAAATTAAATATTTGATGTAATTTAAATTCCAGGTGTCAGTTGCTATTTAAATGATGATTCACATAAAATGCTTTTTTTTACTTAATCCAAGGGGAAAAAATCATCAATGTGAGAGAATTTAGCGAGTTTCTTTTTTCTTTATTTTTACTTATCACTAAAGAAGATAACGTCTCACAGTTAGAAAGATTGAATCTTGCAAAAAATTCTAATCCCATGTTAATTAAACAGTTACTGATTAAATTATATTACTTCATCTTTTATTTAGATTCTTTATTTGCGCATTTTTTAAAAAAGAAATGAGTTTTTTATTTACGTAATTAAGCATCATCAATCAATAACCATCTACACAGGATATGCCCAAGAGTATTCAACAGATTATGGCGTGCGATAACTATTTTAGCGGAGTGTGATAAAGAAGCTATGCATGCAATCTGTATGGCATAAAAAAACGAAATTTGTTTATGTATCGAGAGAATCTTGTCTAGGTAATCTGATAACAATTTATTGGTAAATGAAGTTTATATGTGACCTTTTTAAAACTTCCGTTAGATCACATTAAGAGATAAAATTATATATTCTTGCTAAATATATGGATTTAAAGCTTATCAGTTGCTTTTGAAAAAAGTCGGCAGGAAATATGTAAGTTTTCAACTTATTTAATCTTTACTTTCAAAGAAACACTGTGTAAAATTGCGAAGATTAATTATAAATTATTTGAAATAGTGAGAAATATAGAATTACTCTCAAATTAGGCTTTTTAATGTTATCCTTGTTAAAAAAATGCTAAAGTAAAAACCAATGCAACAAAATGATACGATATCTTATATTACAAGAAAAATACGATCCAACAGGACAGATGTTATTTTTTTTTGTTAAATAAGAGGAAAAACAAAATGTTTGCAAAATTTATATACTGGTATTTTATATTTCATTTAATAGTTGAGCATCTGATAATTATGTCGTAAAAGTAGTTGCATAGAAGAAAAGTTATATTAATGTTACACAATAAAGGAATATGATAGCTACTGGCAACGGACCACGTCATTTTAAGCTTTGGTCAAGTGACGAAGACGACGCCTGAGTATCTCCTATCCAAATTAACCACACAATGCCCGAGGGAGGTCTTTGAGAACTAAACAGATTTAACGTGCATTAACTACCTCTAAATGACGGGTCTTTAGGGGGACCAGAACTCAAACCCGTGTCACGCCGACCATGAGGTTGTTACTATAGCCGCTAGGTTTCTATGGTCCCTTGTACCTGCATGGGAGTAATGTTAAGCTTATTGAAACAATTACGTTTACTGGAAATCGAGTTTAATCGTAATTATCTACAGGAATGCATCACCAGTTCCTGCTTGGAAGAAATTTTATATATTATTAAGATTATTAAAACAGTTACGAATGTGTGTTGATGGAAACTGATTTAAATCGAATAAATAAGCGTACATCTATGAAAAATTATCGCCATTTTGAAAATTACATATCTCTCAATATTTTTTTCATTTTAATATTTTCATTACATGATAGCATTTTTATTAAACGATAATGTATATTTCTCCAAAGGTAATCAACCCTTAAAAGGATATTTGCTATTACAAACTATATATTTGCAGATGTCTGAAAATACGTCTAAATACTATATTTCCTTATAAAGGAGTACCTAATATAAACACTTTAACAAATTTTTATAACAACTTAATAAAAAATGACGAATTCACAGGCAACTATTAAGACATGAATTCATTTTCCATTCTAATAAAATGTTGCAACATGTTTATTAATTTAAATTTGAAGAATATTATGTAAAATCGTTATTTGGAAAACAATTGAAGAAAGAAATAATGAGTCTCTGGGAATAAACTGCTTTCAAGCGCGTTTAATTTCAATCGCAGGACTTATGGTTTAAATATGATAATTCACTTAAAGTTTTATTAACAGCATTTAATATAACATTTTATAGTCAAAGACACACAATAGAAATTCTTTAAGCCATACAAGTGGTTTTAAAGTATCATTAAGCTCAAAAGAATAGTTTCAACATTCCCAAAGTAAATATTTCTGAAATAATGGGATTAAACAAATAATTAAACACTCCTTTTCCCGACTATTTATTAATAATATAATTTGAAGAAGAAAAGACGGGTTACTACTTTGAATCCTTACTTAGATCATTTGAATTTTCTATATATCAAAACCTTACTTATTAAATTTTTTAGATTAATTAGTACTGTACTTTTGCTTTATCTCATTGGAATAGAATTACCATAAAGGTTATTATTAACTGGTTTAAAAATTCAAAAACATTTCCCCTCTGCCCAAATCTTTAGGGTGTGATTGCTTGAGGAAGATTTAAATGATTAATTTCCAATATATCGTGACAATTACGCAATCAATATACAACACACACACACACACACACACACACACACACACACACACACCACACACACACACACACACACACACGCGCGCGCGCGCGCGCGCACACACGCACACGCACACACACACACACATATATATACTGATTGGTGTCTAAATTAAGATAGTTTTTCGATTTTATCCATGAACCTCTAGAAGTACTGGACAGATTTTCATAATATATATAAAACTGATAAAAAAACAAAAAAATACCATTTAACAGTTAAAATGCACAAGTATGAATGTGCGTAACTCTTATGGATATCGGAAGGTGTGAAACGGCAGTTTCAGAATATAACAAACAAAAAAAAGGTTAACAGGGGGTAGGGCTCACTCTTTCAGACAAACGGGCCTTATACTGTGATTTTATACTGGAAATGAGGGAATCATTAAGGGAATCTGGCCATTAATCCAATATTTTAGCCGTTTTCAGGTCTTGAATGATTTTTGGAGTTTTTGCGAGTTGCAATGTCCCTCCTCAGAGCACCTCAGGTATGTTTTAAAAGGATGAGGTCTGGATATCGAACGGACTAATCCATCCGGCAATTATTCTCCCTTTCCAGAAATTCAATAACCAGATGAATTCTATGTGCTTCGCGTTGTCGTCAATTAAAACAAAATCAGTTCCAACAGCACCCATGAAAAGTTGAACATAGGGCTCCAAGACCTCTTCCATACACTTCACAGCAGTCACAGTTCCTCTTTCAAAGACATAGAGGTTGGTATAACCATACAACGGGATGCGCGCCATGATCATAAGCCTTCGCTGAAGTAATGGTAAATTTCTCTGAGATTAGAGAACAGGTACCTGATATAATTTTCTCCATATGAAGAAACGGTTAGAATATACGGAGAGAATTAGAGACACACACCTAATTGTATGTAAGAAAGTAATTACTATTAATGAATAATACATACATTTGATTTTTTATGGCCAGGAATATACTCAAAATGCAAATAAAAATAGAGAAATTTAATTAAGCAAAATTCACGTACATAAAAAAAGCCATTCGAATTATAGAAACATTGTTCAATTTCTACAAATTTCACTTAATCATAAAATGCAAAGTATTTTTTTAATTTTTAAATTTTGTATTTAATACTTATATTATAAAATTTATAATTAATTTTTTAATTTCAATTTTTTTAAAATTTTTTATTTGATTGCAGGATATTAATGATTTGTTATG